>JANZLC010015935.1:0-11271 GCA_026413385.1 Erythroxylum gracilipes
TATAATGCATGAGCATGAAAAATGCATTTCTATTCTCTCAGTAATCTTTCATATTTCCTATTTTAGCCTTATCATGGGTAACGGGATGTTACAACTCTCCCTTTTTTCAAAGAAATTTCGTCCTCAAAATTCTTAACTGATTGTTCAAACAGGTGGGAATATTGTCTCCTTATATGCTTCTTCATTTCCTAAGTGGCTTCCTCAGTTGAGTGTTTCCTCCAAAGGACTTTTACCAATGGAATGACTCGATTCCTCAACTACTTAATCTGAGATCCCGCAATCTTGATCGGCTCCTCGACATAGCTTAAGTTGCTAGTAACCTCAATCTTTTGAGTCGATATCACATGTGTTAGATCTGATCGATATCTTTAGAACATACTCACATGAAACACATTATCCAATTAAGACATTTCATTCGATAAAGCCAACTCATATGCCAAAGGTCCTATCTTCTCAATGATCTCATAAGGACCAATGTACCTAGGACTCAATTTGCCCTTTTTATCGAATCTCAATACTCCTCTCCACATAACTCTTCTGTCTATCTTGAGCTGCTTTAGTTCGACTTCGGATCAATTTCACCTTATCTAATGTATCTTGTATCAACTCTAGGCCTTCAACCATTCTCAAGCCCTCTTCATCCTAATATAATGGCGATTGACATTTTCTACCATACAATGCCTCATACGGTGCCATCCCGATACTACTATGATAATGGTTGTTATATACAAATTTTATCAGTGCCATATACTGAGCCCAAGCTCCTCAAAACTTCAACACACATGCTCTAAGCATATCCTCAACAGTCTTGATTGTTCTCTCACCCTGTCCATCTGTCTGAGGATGAAATGTTGTACTAAAGTTCAACTTCATACCCATAGCAGACTAAAAGATCCTCCAAAATCTCGAAGTGAATATGGGATCCCTGTCCAATACAATGTACACTGGAACCCCATGCAGTCTTACCATCTCATTCATATATCTCTGGGTTAACTGATCTTGTGAGTTATTCTCACTCACTAGTAAGAAGTAGGCCGACTTAGTCAACAGGTCCATTATGATCCATATCGCATCATTTTGCCTCGGAGTCTTAGGCAATCCTATAATAAAGTCCATAGTGATCCGCTCTCATTTCTACTCTGCAACGAATGTAGCTTCCCTACTGGAGCCTGGTGCTCAGCTTTAACTTGCTGGCATGTCATACACTTAGATAGATACTCTGCCACTTGCTTCTTCATTCCAGGCCACCAAAAATACTGCTTCAGCGTGTTATACATCTTTATAGTACTAGGATGCATAGTATAGGCAGCCATATGAGCTTCCTCAAGAATTTCCTTCCTTAAATCCTCCACATTAGGAACACACAGCCTTTGCTTCAACCATAATGTCTCATTCCTCAACTCAAACTCGGAATCCGGATTCATCTTCACTTTCCCAATAAGCTTTACCATAATAGGATCTTTCCCCTGAACCTTTTTGATTCTATCATGTTAAAGTAGCAATCAGTGCTTCATCTTGCTCCATATTCAACTCCACATTTAGAGCTCTCAATTGAATCAAGTTGGGTAACCTCGATAACTAAATCTGAGCTGCATGGTATTAGACTTTCTGCTCAAAGCATCGGCTACCACTTATTGAATCTTTTAGTAACTCTATCCATATCCTTTCTCTCAAGTTCAACTCCTTTTGACTTAGCAGATACCTCAAACTCTTATGATTAGTGTAAATCTGGAAAGTCTCTCTATACAGTGTCTCCAAATCTTTAGAGCAAAGACAACTATAGCTAGCTCTAAATCATATACCGGATAATTAATCTTGTGAGACCTTAACTGTCTCGATGTATAGGTGATCACCTTGTCATACTGAATCAATACACATCTCAATCCTTGATGCGAGGCATCACTATATACCACATATCCTCTGGTCTTCGACAGAATAGTCAACATCGGTATCATAGTCAACTGATGTTTCAGCTCCTCAAAGCTCTTCTGACATTCCTCGTTCCATCTGAACACTAGATTCTTCCTCAGAAGTTTTGTTAGAGGGGCTAAGATTAAGGAAAACCCCTTGACAAACCTCCAGTAATATCCGGCCAATCTTAGGAAGCTTAGGATTTCAGACAAATTCTTCGGAGCTTCCCAATTCATCACTGCCTCTATCTTCTTTGGATCTACCTGTATGTCTTGTCCAATCACTATATGTCCCAGAAACACTACTTGATCTAGCCAAAATTCACACTTACTGAATTTAGCATACAGTTGCTTCTCTCTCATGAAATAAGCAGATACACACAAAATTGAAAAATTCAGGCCCAAATATCCTTCCAACATGGTTAATATCTCAACGAACAATCTCAAGTTTTAAAAACATAAAGTGTTACTTTGTCAACATACCTTCACTTACTTTGTGTTGAAATCATCGAAAATAAAATTAGCCAAAACTGACTATCATTTGAAGAATGGAAGGTATTTTCAAAAACTCAAGAATCACTTTGAAATTTATAAAATCTTTGAGAAACAAAAGTGACAAGAATCAAATGAGGGAGAATTGAATTGAGGCAAAAAAAATAAAAAAATCATTTTTGCCAGAGTATAGTGCCACGGCGAAACCAAAGTTCGCAGCAACAAACTGTTCAACTCACAAGCATTGCCGTGGCGAAGAATTAGTTCACCGTGACGAAAATCATGCATATGGCCATGGCGAAAAATAGCAGAAACTCAATTTCTAGAATCACCAAGTTTAAAATTGTGAACATTATGCATAATTGACTGACTTGAACATGTAAATGGTCAAAATGGAGCACAAATAAGAGTTACAAGATGGGAAAACCTCCCCACACTTAAACACAACATTATCCTCAATGTGAAAAATCAAAACACAAGAACAATTAATTAGAAATAAATAAGGTGAAAAGGAAAGGCGCATGAACAATAGAGGGAAAGAACAAAGCGAATTAAATACAAATGGTGTGCAACAAGTTGGTCATTACAAAAATGAACTGAACATCCAACAAACGAAATAGAAAAATACAACAAAAAGAAAAAAAACTCTAACTAGTCTATCGGGTGGTCATCCATAACGTTTGAAGGAGTAGCCCCAGATGTGCCGACACCGTCAAAGGGATCATCTTCATCAGAGGGAAGCTAGAATTGCAGGTGCGCAACAATCAAGGCATCCATCCACTGGCGATATCGCCGATCTCGATCCTATTTGGCGACCACCTGCAGGAGAGTTTCCTGGAGAACAACCACTCGGCTGGCAAGGGTCTATAAGGCAATGGGCTCAGGAGGGGCCAGAGCAGGAGGATCGTCCTCTCGTGGCATTGTAGCGGCAGGGGTGGTAACAGAAGCAGGAGGTGGGGTGGAACAGGAAGGAGGCTGGAGGTGGGGTTGTTTGAGGAGGATGTAGCGAAACAGAGGAGCCTGGTCGAAATAGTTTTCATTGTTGTATTCCGGGACGTGATGAGCTCAGAATAGGTTGATGATGAGGTGTGGGAAGATTATGGAGTTGGTTAGCTTAGCGGTAGTGATGGAATCACGAAGGGTGGAGGCAATGGCATGGGTTATGTCGATCGGGCGACCAATCATTACGAGGTACAAGTATAGGGCTTGCTATTTGGTTACATTGAGGTGGGTGGTGGGAAGGATGTTATTACTCACCAAATGAAGCCAATGACGAGCGTCGGGTCGGAGATCAGAACGCTTGAGATAGTGTTGATAGATTCTGGGTTGATGCCAGACGATACCCTCAGGACAGAGGATACGAATGACATCGTCACATGGATAGTGGTGTATCAACTGCTCATAGTGGCAACAAAAGATAGGAGGAAGGTTATAATATTCTAGGATGCTGGCAGTGGTAAAAGCGGTAGGGACAGTGACACCTCAAAAATTAATTTCCAAGGTGTTGTGGAGGCGGGCATAGGTATAAAAATGGCGAACAAATTTGTCATTGCCCTGATCCCTAGGTTGAACAAATCCTGTTAGTTGGGAGTTTACTAGTTGGCGGACAAAAGGATTATTATGTGGAGTCAAAGGGAAGGGGCACTCCTTAATGAATGGCCTAGCGTCGATCTTCTCGGCTAGGTCAATAGATTCTGAATCAGCTGGATGAGGAGAAGGAGTGGAGGGATGGGGTGGATGGGAAGATTGGGATGAATGGGAGGATTGGGAGTGAAGGGAGGAATCAGAGGAGCTAGAGGAGGTATACAGGAGTGACGAGTAGGGTTCTTAGTTCGAGGCATATTCCTGCAGAAAACAAGGAAAATAAACACAAGGATTAAACAAAATTCACTAAAAATATCAAAACCTATAAAGCTCGCCGTGGTGAAATAGGTCTGTCGTCGCGGCAAAAACTGTACTTCCCACGCCGCAACGAAAAATATCAGTCTACCATGCCACGACAAATTAAGTTTCTTCACCGTGGCGAACTAACCCTAACTTCAGAAACGTAAGCAAGTAAAGAATGAAACAAAAGAGGGAAAACTTACGAAGAAGGAGGAAGGGGATGCGAACACCAACCACGTGCACAAGCTGGCTGCAGGAGAACGAGCACGAAGAGAAATGGATCAAGGTAACTCGGATTAGCCATGGCGAAGTTTGAGTGAAAGAGATGAAAATGAAAGAGGGGGAAGAGGGTGATAAGTTTAGAAGGATGGGGAAAGGAAATGACGAAAAAGACAAAGGGTAGATGAAAGATCAGAAGAACATCAAGGGTAAAAGAGAAATTTCACGCGGGGATTTTATGCGGAATGGTCTTTCCTCGCGGAAAATATGAAGAATTAATGTATGCCGCGGCAAGGGCTGCATAAAAATGTTCATCGCGGTGAAAAAAATGATTCACGCCGCGGCAAATTGGCTTGAGAGGTGTTGTGGCCGCGATGATTGATGAGTTCGCAGCGGCAAAATGTACCATGCTACGGCGAAGTGACTCACACCGCGTCAAAGTTTTCCCGAGAGACAAAAGAGAAAAGACTTGATAATTTCTAACTGGATACTCAACTCATATGCAAGTCCTTAACCAACACAAAACAAAATGCAATTTACCATGTACACCAATTCCTCTATCATAAGAAATGTGTTATGCATCTACTAAAATACAGAATTCAAAGGGAAGGTGAATTATTGAAACAGAACAACTAAACCTAAGTCCGACTAGAAACTAAACCTAATCCTATTGAAGTAGTTTCTCCTCCACACTTAGTCAACATACTCATTCATAACAATGTCATCTTTAATCATAAAGCAGAAGTACACTGTAAGTGAAGGAAGAGAAACAACCTGTTGCTTATGGGGGATCCTTTAACTCCTGGGGGGCATTTGGCTCATAGCCATGTTGTGGCGAGGTAACTTAACTACGCCCCACTTCTGTGCTAACATCCACACTCCGTAGTTCACCTGAAACATCAGAAAAAAATATTTCCTCTAAGGAATCATTAGCTAATGGGTTCATTGCCAGTTCAAACTCAATGCATGCATCATTAACAACAATGTCAAGTATGTTCACTCCTAGGAGTGAATAGTCCTTATGGGGGTGTTTTATAGCCTCATACATATTAAAGCTCACCTGTTGATCTCCTACCTCCATGGTGATCTTACCTTCCTTCATGCTAATAATGGTACTAGCAGTCCTTAAGAAGGGTAGACCGAGAATTAAGGAAGTGTCCTACAAAACATCAGAAGACATGTCAAGCACATAGAAATCAGCTGGAAAAACCAAACTTTTGACCTAGAACAAAATGTCTTCTATAATCCCCACTGGATGCCTAAAAGATCTATCAACCAGTTGTAACACGATAGATGTGGGCTTTAGACTCTTAACTCCTAATGATTGATAAATAGACTTAGGCATCACATTGATTGCTGCCCCTAGATCTAACAAGGCTCTTCCTATGGTAACTTTTCCTATTGTACACGGACTGGTGAAAGATCCAGGGTCTTGACACTTGATAGGTATTTGTGGTTTGAATAGGGCTGACACATTCGAGTTCATTTGGACTTTCTCATTGGGCCTAAACTTTCTTTTGTTTGTGAACAAGTCCTTAAGATATTTAGCATAGGCCGGAACTCTTTTCACTAAGTCAAGCAAACGGACGTAGACTTCAACTTTTTCAAACAAATCAATAATATCTTTTTCAGGCTTAATGTCAGTCATACGCTCACTCATTAAATATGAATTAGGAAAACAGAGGTCTTGAAGATTTACCTCCTTACCTTGGGCTTCATGCTTGCTTGATTCCCCATGCTCATGTGTTAGTGCTTTTTCCTTAGAACTCTCTAAATTAATTCCTTTACACTTTGATTCAGACTTCCTTTCGTTCAAAAGTGATTCTTCCTTAGAGCTCTCGGATTTCTTGATGTTGTTCTGTGGTAAAGGAAATTCTCCACCATCAATCTCCTCATCACATTCTTCTTCTTCCTGATGATTAAACCTCACTTGTTTCCCACTATGGAGAGCAATTGCATTTAAACTTTTTGGGTTCATCACAGTGTTTGAAGGAATGGTTCTACTGCTTCTTGCTTGGTTCTCGCTTATGTTGTTGGACAATTAGGTGACATAAGAGTTAATATTCTCCACTTTTGTCTCCCATTGCTCCATTCTCTTTTCCAATGTATTAAACCGAGGAGCATTCTTTGAAGAATATTGCTGAATCAGAGAAGTTATGGCATTAAACTGGTTGTTATTAGAATTCCGTTCTTCCTTCATCAAAGTCATCATATATTGCAGTAGTTGGTTTGTGTCCTCCTTGGGTGGGATAGTCATGATTTGTTGTTGGTTTGGGAACTGGTTGGTGGAAGTACCAGTTCCTTCCCCTTGTTGAAATCTATTTTGAGCTCATCCTTCTTCATGCCTCCAACTATATCTAGGGTTGGCCTTCCATCCATCATTATAAGTGTTGGAGTAGGGCTCCCATTTCTAATTTGATCATCCCAGATACACTACAAACAATTCTTCATACCGACCGGGGCAAACGCTAGATATGTTTATTACAGACCCACACATATCACAACTGGGTGCAGTAAGATCCGTAGAAGATGTGGGGCGATGCACATTCAAGTTTTTCAACTCTACGGTGATTAAGGATAATTGTGATGTTATTCTGCTCTCTAAAGAGTCAACTTTTGACTCCAAACTTTCCATTCTTTTGGCTAGAGATGTCGTGGTGCCCAACTCATGCACTCCTTGGGTTTCTTTAACACTGCATTGTTGATGATTCAGAGCCATCTTCTTGATCAAATCCCATGCTTTTGAAGCTGTAAGATCGATCAATGAACCTCTAGATGCCGCATCTAACATACGTTGGTCTTAACATTTCAGCCTATCATAGAAATATTGTACTAATTATTCATCAGGTATCTAATGATGGGAACATCCGGATAATAGATCTTGGAAACGATTCTAGTTGTCATAAAGAGACTCATCATAATCCTGGCATGCCAAATAAATGTCCTTCCTTATTGATGAAGTTCGGGAAGCTGGAAAGTACTTCTCCAAGAAATCCTTTCTCAAATTGCCCCAACTATGGTAGGCATTCGCCACAAGCCTTGGAAGACTCATATACCACTCTCTTACTTTTCCTTCCAAAGATAGGTGAAAAACCTTCCATAGCACTTGATCAAGTGAAGCCCCCACTGGTTTCATACTCTAACAGATCATAGACAAGGATTGCAAATGCATGTAGGGATCCTCTCCTGCCAAGCCATGAAATTTAGGAAGAGAATTAATGAGTAATCCCTTAACTTCAAAATTAACATAAAAATTAGGACAAGCAGCTATAAATGGATCATAATTCACATCAGAAGTTATTGCTTCCCTAATAGTTCTTCTTCTTTGATTCCCATTATTCTCGCCTACTCTTTCATGCTCCCTATTTCCTCTATTATCACCATTCCTAGGTTGGTTAGCATAAAAGTTAGGGTTTTGTAGAAAGGCAGGGTTCTCGACCATATTTATTCCGTCTAAAGGATCACTCTCACTACTTTGCCCACTAGACTCTCCGTCAATAGCTAACTTACTTCTCTCTTTTGCTATTCTCTCCTTTCTAATCTTTCTCAAACGTCTCTCAATTTCAGGATAGAAAGGTAGGAGTTTCGCTTTCCGGGGCATGCACAGGAATAATTCACAAAAAAATAATAAAAAAAACAAAATTTGACTCGCAAGCACACAAAATCGAATAAAAGATGGGATGTGATGGATGTAAGTGCATGTGTGTGAAAGTATGTATGAAAATGTGTATGTATGGATCAAAAAGTAATCAAATAAAAGACCCAAAAACTATGTGAGTGCAAAGAGAATCCTAAGTATGAAAAGTCCAATTTTGGAAATATGCTTTTGTTTGTGTTTTTCAAAATTTTTATTCTATGCAAAGAAAAATTAAAATCCTATACTATTGACAAGTATGAAATTAGACTATCTAAAATGAAATCTAGAAGAAAAGGTTCCTAACCTCAATGATAAACAAAAATGACAATGGCTATCCTAAAGAAAACAAATTGCTTAGTTCCCCGGCAACGGTGCCATTTTGATCCGTCCTTTGTCTGTGGGTTTTACCCTTCGAGGTTGAATTAAAAATTTAATTCCAAGGATTACAATATAGAGTGCCACCTCGGGTTGTCTCACTTAATCGGAACCTAATGCAATGGACCTAAGCTAGCCTATATGTCATGAATTGCAAACTAAATTGGTTAGGAGGGGGTTTTGGTTCTTTGAGAAAACTAATAAAATTAAGCTAATTGTAAGAAAGCTATGTAAAAAGGTATTTTTTGATTTTTTGGAAAAAGAAATTGAAAACTCAAACAATGATCAAATGTGATAAAATCCTCTTTAAAAATGAGCTTTGGCTATCATAGTTCAAAACAAATCTTGATGGGAGTGAAAATCACTAAGTTTTCAAATAATAAACCTTAAAGAACCCTTTAAGTCCAAGGTTTTAATCCACGAACTCCATTTCTTTAAACCTTGTTGAATGCATCTTAGTTGGGTAAGTTAATGCAAGTGCTCAATTTGGAATCTAGCATCATCTCAATATCAAACACAACTAGGTAGATAAAAGAGAATCAACAAAATCACAAAGAGACATATATGAGACTTCATATATTCAAGCTCCAAGTTCTACATCAACAAACCCAATAACACAATACATTATTGTTCAACACTTGATTAAACTATAATTAAGAAAATCCAACTACAAAGCATAAATCCTAACTAAAGAGTTGATAACAATATTGCTAAACATGAATAAACTACTCCCCTTTGAAGCCCATTGAACTCAAGTCATTGCTACATCTTCAAGAGGAAAAATTGCTTAACCAAGTATCGCTTCAGGAGAACTCACAATCAGAAGCCCACCAAGAGCATCCATGGCAGCAGCAACAGATGATGAAGGCGGCGATGAAAAATGGAAAGAAGTGATGGATGATGGTCAAGTTGAGCGAGAGAGACGAGAGTGTGTATGTTTTTGATGTTTCTGTCGCTTCTCTCCCTCTGTATTCGGCTTCTTCGTAACCTACTTTGTTAGGTTTTTAAATGAAGGATAATTGGGTTGGGTCGTACAGTAGGTGATTTTTCCAATATGGTTCGGGTTTTTGAAGGTTCACCGGTGACAGATAAGTTCGCCGCGGTGTACTTTTCCTGAAAGGTTTTGCTTCATTACTGGATCCTTCGCCGCGACAAACTTTTCCTGAAATTTCAGCCTAGATCTGTCGTCGCGGTGAACTTTTACCGTAGCGCCTGTCTCCACTTCAGCCTTCTTTGAATTTACATCTTAAGAGTCCCTTCTCCTTGAGGTTCCTACAAAGAACAATGGTAGTTTGCAGTATCAATTGTTCTTAGAAAATTAATTAGTACGATTAATATTGATTTGTGACAATTTTTGCTATCAAAACTACATAAAATGAAAGTACACACTCAAGGGTCAATTTAAGCACAAAATTTAGAAATAGGAGTCAAAAAGTGTAGTAAAAGTCATGAAAGTGTTGCCAATTTATATAATAAACTTGGGCTCAATCAAAAAGTGATCAACCATCACAAGAATAACATAGTTGCCACGAGAGATCGGTAACCCATCAATGAAATCCATCGAAATATCCAACTAGATTTGAGTAGGAATAGGTAAAGGTTGGATGAAACCTGTTGGATGAAGATGCTTCACTTTGTTCCATTGGCACACTTGACAAGTACGAACAAATGACTGAACAACATGCCTTAAAGTCTTCTAATAACCTTCATGCCCTATATTTTGTAGTGAAGAAAGTATTGTCTCACATAATGGAGAAGAAGACAGTAGGTGAACTCTATTTTTAAAGAATAATTTCAGAAAACGATGTCCAGGCGAACAAGTTTCATCACAGTTAAAACAGATATTTTTTGCACGATGGTCTACCATTTTATCCTTGATTAATCGCTTGATGTATTGAGGTGGAGTTCATCATGAGGATAGAGGCAACTCGTGGTTACAGTTGCTAGGTATTTTCTGAACATCTCGCTCCACGACAGCGTTCATATAATCGTGTTAAGTCTATGGCATTGGTATCGATCTAATTCTGTTTCCACGGTGATCGAGTCTTGTAACCCACTAATAAAAATCTCCACTTCTTGATCTGGTCAGAGGAAGAATGCACAAGTAGACAATTGTTAAAATTGACATTGGTAGTCTTCTATCGAACCAATCTGGTGAAGTCGAACCAATTGCCCCAATTTACTGTGACTGCTTAAAGGTGAAAATCTTTTAAGATAGTATTCCTTAAATTCCTCCCAATCCCAGTCTGGACGATCATTTTTCAATTTCAAAAACCAATACTGAGCATCATCTTCCAAATGTGGAGCACCCAAACTCACACTACAAAAAATGTATACATTCTGCGACGTTTGAGTGGAAGACGTCGCAGAAAAGTATGACCTTTCCCGATGTTTAAAAAATGTCAGGAAAAGTGAGAATATTTATCGACGTTGTTATTAGACGACGCGGAATTGGAGAATTATATGAGACGTTTAATTATTAAAATGTGGGCAAATAATTATGTCGACGTTGTTATAAAGTAAATGTCATGGAAGTGTTGGGGAAAAAATTAAAACTCATCAGTTTCGTGTTCATTCTCGCGCACCTCCCGTATTCAACTTGTTGGACCCCGTTATCGAAGCCCAACATCGGGTACTGAACCCTAAACTTGAGCTTATACTACTACATGCCATTCTTATAAACAACAAGTGAATAAAACATAACCGACACATTTATCTTCAAATACAAAGACAATTGTCATTAATTACAAAAGG
>JANZLC010015976.1:0-11269 GCA_026413385.1 Erythroxylum gracilipes
CTATAATAGGTCCATAAATCAATATTTTCACAAAAATTCCCAAAATACTCTAAATAATACCAGAATTGTCACAACACGATTTAATCATCAATAACAATTCAATTGTACCCGGAAAATGTCATGAATGCATGTACAATCATTTAAATGTGCAAAGAATGCATGTCACAATTAATACTGCTTGAAAGGCATTTTCTCAGTTTCTCATCAAATTTCAGAATTCACAATTCTAACCCTCATGCGGGTAACGGAATATTACATATCGTCTGGTGACGACGACGTATCGTTTGGTGATGACATGTCGTCTGTGTACTGTTCATAAACTGCACTATTCATCTTGTATCGTCTGGTCTAATTTTAACCCTCAAGATGACGGAATCTCTCTTTGAGATCTTCACAAAAGTTGTAGATCTCAACGTCTTCTTTGAAACTATCCTAAGACGACCTTTATCCAATATCTCTAGAGAAAGTTAAGGCTGTTGTCCTGAAACAGGTTCAATATGATTGAGAACAAAACCATATTTGATTCTTTTGGCCATAACTTCTTCTCTAGAAATCCAAATGACTTAATTCTCGAAACCAATAGATTCCTAACACATTTTTCTACCTCTCCATAAAAATTGGTAGCATTCTGAATTGAATTGGAAAAGATTGATCAAATGAAAATGTGGAATTTGTTGGAACAGTGAAAATAGGAGTTTTCTTATTGAACACCCTTCAGTATTTTGAATATATTTGGACCAGTAGGATTCCAAATGAGATGATTTTTGATTTGGAGTAAACTAGAGATACAGGATTACAAATCATATGAAAAAGTCGAATTGTGATTCAATCTCTAAGATGTTCAAATTCTGAATGGACGATGTGTATAGTACACTATTTTTGAATATGACAACCCGAAAATGTTTGAGAGGCTCAAGACTCACCAGATATAGTAGCAGGTGTGCTTCTTGTTTATGACTTTGAGGCATTTGCACTGCTAGATCCAGGATCTACACACTCCTTTATCGCACCACATTTGGCATGTAGACTACATTGTGATAGGGAGTTGCTACAGTATGGGCTAGAGGTGAGTACATCTCTAGGTAGTACTACTGTCATAGGAGAGGCTTGCAAGGAGTGCTTGATTAGGATTGATCAGGCAGAGTTGGAGGCATACCTGATTGTATTACAGTTGAGGGAGATAGATGTGATCCTAGGTATGGATTGGCTCACTGCTCATAAGGCCATCATGAACTGCTACACCAAGGGGGTAGTATTAGAATCTCCTGGTCAGCCGAGGGCAGTATTTAGAGGAGTTAGTCAGACAATGTCAGCCAGGATGATATCCTTTATAAGTGCACTAAGATTGATGTAGGGAGGATGTGAGGCTTATCTGTCCCACATCATTGATACTAGAGCAGAGCAGAGTGTACAGGACATTCCAGTGGTTAGGGAGTTCCTGGATGTGTTTCCTGATGAGTTACCTAGTTTACCATCAGATCGGGAAACGGAGTTCACGATTGATTTAGTTCCAGGTGCTGCTCCTATATCTATTCCTACATATAGGATGACGTCTGTGGAACTTAAGGCTCAGCTACAGGAGTCGTTGGAAAAGGGCTTTATAAGGTCAAGTGTTTCACCTAGGGGGCTCCAGTGCTGTTTGTGAAGAAGAAAGATGGGACTTTGAGGTTATGCATCGATTATAGGTAGTTGAATCAGGTGATAGTGAAGAACAAGTACACATTGCATAGAATTGATGATTTGCTTGATCAGCTACAGGGAGCTCAGCGCTGGACTTCGGAAGAATCAAACATGGAAGCAGTACTTGCCCTCAACTATACTAAACCTATTTCAGGACATTTGGAAAAACTTCCTCTAGAGAACTCAGATCAAGGTGTTCTTTATATAGTTCGAAAGAGGATTTCAAGATCTACAACATTTATGAAGACTTCAAAGACAATTCTATCTTCTGAGGGGTCAAAAATGGAGCAGAAGATATAAGATGAACAGTGCATAAGAAGATGCACAATACATAAGAAGATACATAAGGTCAAACTAAGAAGATACAAAAGGTCAAACTAAAAAGGTACAGAAGGTCAAACTAAGAAGGTACAGAAGGTCAAACTAAAAAGATAGAGAAGGTCAAACCAAGAAGATACAGAAGGCCAAACTAAGAAGATATAGAAGGTCAAACTAAGAAGGTACAGAAGGTCAAACTAAGAAGATACAGAAGGTCAAACTAAGAAGATCCAAAAGGCCAAACTAAGAAGATGCAGAAGGCCAAACTAAGAAGATGCAGAAGGTCAAACTAAGAAGATACAGAAGGTCAAACTAAGAAGATACAGAAGGTCAAACTAAGAAGATACAGAAGGTCAAACTAATAAGATACAGAATGTCAAACCAAGAAGATACAGAAGGTCAAACTAAGAAGATACAGAAGGTCAAACTGAAAAGATACAGAAGGCCAAACTAAGAAGAGACAGAAGGTCAAACTAAGAAGATGTACCGTGCATAAGAAGATGTTTCAACTGGGTCTTCCTCACATCCCCAAAAGTTCTAAATCACTATCTACACTCTCCAGAGCATCCCCACTTATAAGGGTCAAAACTTTCGACTCCGATGTCAAAAAATTTCATACTATATACTGTTGGAAAGCTAGAAAGATAAGCTAAAATTTTCTAGAAGACAACTTTGACTAATTTAGTCTAAATTAGTCCAGTTTTTCTCCTAAAATCAACACACAATTTATTCACCTATGAAAGACTTAGATTATGAAATGTACAACTACAAAAGAAACATGCATATACACCTAGGAACTTTTCAGTTCTAAACTCATTTGCCAAATCCACAGAAGCTCATACATAACTTTAATTACATATTAACATTATAAGTGAAAGCTTACACCAAAATACAATGTATATAAGATGCTCAATGTTTCAACATGCTATGAAGCTGTCTAAAAGGGATTGAACAAACTTAATTACAAATGTTTCTATTATCTTAGAGTTTCTGAAGCCTTGCAAGGATTGCTAACCTTCTTGTTCTGCACCTGAGAAGGTAAATAGTGGGGTGAGCTATACAGCTCAGTGATTAACATATTGAGAGTCATTGATAAATGAAGCATTCTTCAATTTGGCTTTACACTCATAGCACATAACACTCAAATGCATCATTCATGACAAGTTTAAAGATGCAATGCACAGAAATTGGCTCGAGGGTCTTATGGAGATAGAATGGCGAAACCGAAGTTTACCTCATGAACAAAATGAGTCCAAATTCGGAGCTCATATGCCACAAGCGGGCAGCCTGGAGAAGGCTCTTGTCAATGTGCATGTGATGAACAGAATAGTTCCACTCTTGCCCAAACAAAAGGAACATATTCATTTTCTCATATGCTCATACTTTTATGCTTTGTCTTCATTTCCATTTACTGCAAAAGCCATGACCTCTTTTGAGGTAAAACATAGCCATATTTCACCATGCTTTTTTTTTTACATTTACAAACAAGTCAATTTCAACAAATCAATTTCAATATACACATATAGGCAAGAATTTGCCCAATTATACTATAACTATAAATATGTTACTCACCTAGTTAGCTTGCGAAAACCAAGTCAAGCTTGCCTTTCCCCTTGCTCTTGGGTAGGATTCCCTTGGTTTCCTATAACAACCATGGTTCTATTCAACTCAACATTCCAATCAAATTCATAACTTAAAAAGAAAATTATACAATTTCAACAAATATAAATTGAACTCAAATCTAACCTATCCATAATCCATAATCCATCTAGGTTAGAAAACCTAAGACCTAGCTTAGAAATCCTAAAATCAATTGGGTTCTCCTAATCCATCTTCTTCCAACACAAACTTTTTCATTCTCTACACTAACTCTCTTTCCTTTCTAACTCCTTCTTCCACAATACAACTCATTCCTTTAATAAAGCAAAAGGAAAAGATGGTTAACCTACCTTAACAAGTTTGATTTCTCTTCTTTCCTTCTTTCACCGAAACCTTTCTCCTCTCTCTCTTAATTTTGTTTTCTCACTTTTCTCCCTCTTCAATTAATGTTTTTCTCCTCTTAACAAGTAAAACAATACATCCTTTTTCTATTTCTGCCCTTAAAGAGCCCAAAAAGTCCATCTTACCCTTCCTTATAAGCTTATGCTCTTTTAGGCTTAAGTGATCTCTCAAAAATATCCTTGAACATCCTTATTACATCAACACTTTAATTCCACTTATCCATTCAACAAATGATACTAACCTTGACATAATTATAGTTCCAAAAATTAAATCTATCTAAACTCTAAAATTATTTTAAATCATGCTTACTTTAAGGGAAAAATTTTTCAGGGTCCAACAATTCTCCCCCATTAAAGAATTTCATCCTCAAAATTCTTACCGGAGACATTGAAGAGCTGTGGATACTTCTCCCTCATGGCCTCCAAGGGTTACCACGTAGCCTCTTCCGTAGAATGGTTTCTCCACAAAACTTTAACCAGCTTTACAGTCTTGTTTCTCAAAACCTTTTCCTTTGAATCTAGGATGTCCACTAGTTGCTCCTCACACGTCAAATCTTCCCTTAACTGAACCTATAAAGGTTGAACTATGTGTGAAAGATCCGACCGGTACTTCCACAACATTGATACATGGAAGACATTGTGAATCTTAGATAACTCCGGTGGCAAAGCTAACTTATAAGCTAAAGACCCAATCTTCTCAGTGATCTCATAAGGGCCTATGTATCTTGGACTAAGCTTGCCTTTCTTACCAAATCTCAAAACCCCTTTCCATGGAGAAGCTCTAAGAAACACTTTGTCTCCCACTTCGAATTCCATTTCCTTTCTTTGTGAATTTGTATAGCTCTTCATTCTGTCTTGAGCTTCTTTAAGTCTCTACTTAACTAATTTAATCTTATTAATTGTAACTTGCACCAACTCAGGTCCTACAAGTCTCCTTTCACCTTCTTCATCCCAACAAATAGGAGTTTTACACCTCCTACCATACAAAGCTTCTTAAGGAGCCATCTGAATTTCTGAGTGATAGGACTTATTATAAGCAAACTCGATTAAAGGTAAATGATCATCCCATGAACCTTTGAAGTCCATAACACAAGCCCTTAACATTGCCTCTAATGTTCGTATTGTCCTTTCTGATTGACCATCAGTTTATGAATGAAAAGCTGTACTAAAATGCAACTTAGTTCCAAAAGCCTCCTGTAAGCTTTCCCAGAATCTGGAGGTGAACCTGAGGTCTCTATCTGAAATTATGGAGCTTGGGATCCCATGAAGTCTGATTATTTCATCTACATATTTCTTGGCCAAAGCATTTAGAGAATTTGTCTGCTTAATTGACAAGAAATGTGAGGACTTTGTTAGCCTATCCACACTCACCCATATTGCATTGTGCTTTTTACTAGTCCTCGGCAATCCCATCAAGAAATCCATCGTAATCTTTTCCCATTTCCATTTGGGAATCGACAGAGGTTTAAGATTGCTTGAAGGTGCTTGATGTTCAGCTTTAACTTGCTGACACACTAAGCATCTTTTTCCATATTCTGCAACTTCTTTCTTCATTCCTTTCCACCAGAAGTGCTCCTTCAGATCTTTATACATTCTCGTACTTCTTGGGTGCATAGCATAAGGTGCATTGTGTGCCTCATCTAGAATCTCTTCTTTCAACTCTAACATGTTTAGAATACACAATCTGTTACCTACCACCATCAATCCATCTTCTTTGATCTCTATTTCAGAAGGTTTTCCATTTTTAATCTCTTCTGGGAGCCTGCTCAAATACTCATCTTGTTCCTGCAATTTCTTAATCTTCTCATTTAATATTGGGCTCACTCTAAAATTAGCCAGTACATAACAAGATTTGGCTTCCCTCAATGTCACTTTAAGTTTGGCTAATTCTGCCAACAAAGGAAGGTTTATTGTCTCCACATGTGCCATAGTGGACTTCCTACTTAGTGCATCCGCTATTACATTAGCTTTCCCTGGATGGTAGTTTATCATCAGATCATAATCTTTCAACAGTTCTAACCACCTTCTTTGTCTCAAATTCAACTCCTTTTGGCTCATCATATATTTAAGACTCTTATGGTCTGTAAACACCCTGGTGGTGACTCCATACAAGTAATGTCTCCAAATCTTCAATGCAAAAATTATAGCCGCTAACTCCAAATCATACGTACAATAATTCACCTCATATGGCTTTAATTGCCTAGAAGCATATGCAATCACTTTATCACCCTGCATCAACACACAACCTAATCCCTTCCTTGAGGCATCACTATACACTGTGTATCCTTCACTACTCGAAGGCAAAGTCAAAACCGGTGCAGTTGTAAGCCTATTCTTCAATTCCTCAAAACTGCTCTAGCATTCCTCTGTCCATACAAATGTCTGCTTCTTTCTTGTTAATTTGGAAAGTGGAGCTGCTATTATAGAAAAGCTCTCCACAAACCTTCTATAATACCCGGCTAATCCCAAGAAACTTCTCACTTCAGCTATATTCTTAGGTGCTTCCCATTTCACAACCGCTTCTATCTTCCTTGGATCCATATGAACTCCTTGCTCTAAAATCACATGTTTAGGAAATGTCACGTCCTTTAGCCAAAATTCACATTTGTGAATTTGGCATACAACTTATTCTTTCTCAATGTCTCCAAAGAAATTTTTAAATGTTCCTCATGTTCCTTATTACTCTTAGAATAGACAAAAATATCATCAATAAAGATAATGACAAATTGGTCTAAGAAAGTTCTAAAAACTCTATTCATCAAATCCATGAAAGCTGCAGGTGCATTTGTCAACCCAAAAGGCATGACCAAAAACTTATAGTGGCCATATCGTGTTCTAAAAGCAGTCTTTGACACATCAGACTTCTTTATCCTTAACTGGTGGTAACTCGATCTCAAATCTATCTTAGAAAAGACCTTTTCCCCTTGTAATTGATCAAACAAATCATCTATGCGTTGGGAGCGGATATCTATCCTTAATGGTGACATGGTTAAGCTTCCTATAATCCACACACAATCTCAAGGATCCGTCTTTCTTTTTCATAAAAAGAACTGGCATTCCCCAAGGTGAAGAGTTCGGCCTAATATAACCTTTCTCCAACAAATCTTCTAATTGCTCTTTAAACTCCTTTAATTCCGTTGGAGCCATTTTATAAGGCTGAATCGAAATTGGCGTTATGCCTAGAAGAAGCTCAATGGAAAATTCAATTTCCCTAGGTGGCGATAGTCCTGGTAACTCCTTGGGAAAGACATCCGGGAATTCCCTCACTACTAGCATATCTTCTAACTTACCTCTATCTGCCTATGTGTCTACCATATAGGCCAAAAACGCCTCACACCTTTTCCTCATCATTTTCTCTACCATCAAAGCCGAAACAATTCTTGATGAGCTAAATTTCCTGTCTCCTATAAACATCACCTTTCTTCCATCATCCAACTCGAACTCCACTGTTTTCTGTTTGCAATCTAAGTTGGCATTATACTTCTTTAAGGCATCCATACCCAAAATCACATCTAATCCTCCCATCTTCAATGGCATTAAATCCACGACTAAGTGTCCCATACCAATATATATCTCACAATCTCTATGAACTTGACTAATCACAATACACTAGTCGATTAGAGTACTCACCATCAAAGGAGCATCCAATGGGCCCAAATCTTTACTAAACATAGTTCTACCCGATGCAAAAAAAGAGTGGTTAGAACTCGGATCAATCAAAACAATTACATCATCATCAAATAATTTAATCATACCAGTCACAACTTCTAAAGTAGTCTCTACGTCCTCTCGTGTCATTGCAAACACTCTAGCTGGTGCTTGCCCCCTTGGTCTTCCTGGAGGATTCACTCTCTTTACTGCATCAGAGCTGCCTATTTCAATTACAGTCTTTTTCCCCACTGCCTCAGTTCTCTTCGAAGCCTACATCTGTGCTCCTTCTCTTTTTTCATACCGCTAACACTCTCTAGCCATATGCCTCTTCTCTCCACATTTGAAACAAGCTCCAGTCAACTTGTAGCATTCCCCTCCATGGAACTTGCCTCAATGGTTGCACTTAGGGACGGATGACTTGTCCCCTTCTCCCCTTCTACTGCCTCCCACCGTTGAGGCTTGATGAGAAACAGTAGAAGTCCTCATCGGTTTAGGCCTGCTTGCACCACTGCTCCTCTCCTCAGACTACATGGAGAAATTTCTGGAACTCCTCTCAGGCATAGAAGTACCACCTCCCCTTAGAGCCTCCTCAACCAGTTGTTGAAAATCACAGAAATTTTGCACCACCACTTTCTCTCTTATGGCTAGGTGTAACCCTGATTCGAACCTACAACACCTAACTGCCACACTCATCATTAACTCAGCTATATATCAGGACAATTGTGTAAATTGGCGCTCATATTCGGTCACTTTCATTTCCCTCTGGGTGAGACTAAAAAATTCTCTTTGCTTCTGCTGAATATGCACCTCAGACAGGTACTTCTTCTTAAACACTACTAAGAAATCCTTCCATGCGAGCACTGACGGTCTTATCTGTCTCCCTGGCACACTCTCCCATAATGCAGAGCATCCCCTTGTAGTAGGCTTGCAGCGTATACCACTTTCTCATCATCCTCACAATCCATCCGATCTAGTATCCTCTCAGTCTTCCTCAACCAAATCTCAGCTTCTTCTGGGTCCGTTGTTCCATAGAAATCCACTACCCCATACTTTCTGAGCTTGTCGAACTGTTTCCCCTTCTTGACTAGGATTGGAATAGAAGATTGTGGCATCTGGCCCATAGCCTGAGCAAAGGCTTGAGCAAATTCTTGAAACATCCTCGGATCCAATGGAGCAAGCACTTGCTCCTATGGAAGAGGAGACTCTCGCGACTGTGACCGAATGGGCTCACTACCTTCCCCTACCGAAGCCTTAGCATTTCCTGGGGCTGCAGATTCATCAATAATCTCCTCCCTTAGTAGAGAGTCAGGTGCAATCGATCCTTGCAATACTCATCATGTCCTTCTACGAGTTGGCGTCTTACTCCTTCAATGCAAACACTAACTATTAACTTACATTTCATTTTAGTCTTAACTCCTACATGTATGCATGACATACATGTCATTTAATGCAATTCAATCAATTTACAATGCAACCAGTAACCACATAACATAACACTTCATCCTACTATGCATTCTAAGCCTAGGAAAGACCTAAGCTCTAATACCAAACAATGGTGGACCTCGCTTCCGGAGTCCAACATTCAGAATCAAACACGAAGCAGTACTTGCCCTCAACTATACTAAACCTATTTCGGGACATTTGGAAAAACTTCCTCTAGTTCTTTATACTGTTTGAAAGAGGACTTCAAGATCTACAACTTTCATGAAGACCTTGAAGACAGATTCTATCATCTGAAAGGTCAAAAATGGAACAAAAGGTAGGTACAGATGAAGCCAAAAGAAAAAGCAAACTAATGGAAAAAGACAGACGAATGGGAAAAATTGCTATAACTTTCCCTACAGATATTGGATTTGTGTGTTCTTTAGATGGTTCAAAAGATAACTTCAAGATCCCCAACTTTCATGAAGATCTTGAAGATATATTCTATCATCTGAGAGGTCAAAAGTGGAATAGAAGATAGGTACAAAAGAAGCCAAAGGAAAAAGCAGACTAATGGAAAAAGACAGATGCATCGGGAAAATTGCTATAACTTTCCAAAAAGATATCAGATTAAGGTGTTCTTCATATGGTTAAAAAGAGGACTTCAAGATCTAAAACTTTCATGCAGACCTTTAAGACAGATTCTATCATCTAAGGAGTCAAAAATGGAGTAGAAGATAGAAGATAGCAAAAGATAGACGACATACGACACGTAAGCAAAACACAGAAGACACGTAAGCAAAACACAGAAGAAGCAAAATGCAGAAGACATGTCAGCAAAATATAGACAACACTTAAGCACAACACAGAAGACACGTTAGCAAACATAGATGACACGTAAGCAAAACATTGATGACACATTAGCAAAACATAGAAGAAGCAAAATGCAGAAGACACGTCAGCAAACATAGACGACACGTAAGCAAAACACAGAAGACACGTCAGCAAAACATAGAAGAAGAAAAACGCAGAAGATATATCTTCCCTTATAAGGACCATAACTTTCAGCCTAGAAGTCCAAAAATTTTGTACTATATATCGTTGGAAAGCTAGAAGGATAAGCTACAACTTTCCAGAAGAGACCTTTAACAAATTTTGCCTCAATTGAGTCCATATTTGCCCCCGAAGTTACACCTGTGAAACTTTTTAGCTCTAACTCTTTTACCAAATCAACCAAAAACTCATACATAAATTTAATTACATATTAACATTATAAACAAAAGCTTAACATAAGATACAACGTATATAAGATGCTCAATGTTTTAATATGCTATGAAGCTGTCCAAAAGTGATGGAACTAACTTAATAACAAATGTTTCTAATATCTTGGAGTTTTTGAAGCCTTGCAAGGATTGCTAACCTTCTTGTTCTGCACCTGAGGAGGGAATAGTGAGGTGAGCTACACAGCTCAGTGACTAACATATTTATAGTCATTGATAATTGACCACAAATTCATGCCTATGCATATATATATATATATATATGTATGTATGTATTTATAGTCATTAAAGACGCAATGCACAAAAATTGGCTCGAGGGTCCCATGGAGACAGAATGGAGAAACCAAAGTTTACCTTATGAACAGAATGAGTCCCAATTCGGAGCTCATATGCCACAAGCGGGCAGCCGGAAGAAGGCTCTTGTCAATGTATACGTGACAAATAGAATGGTTCCACTCTCGCCAAACAAAAGGCACATATTCGTTTTCTCATATACTCATACTTTTATTCTTTTTCTTCATTTTCATTTAATGCAAATGTCACAACCTCTTTTGAGGTAAAACATAGCCATATTTCACCATGCATTTTTCAACATTTACAAACAAGTCAATTTCAACAAATCAATTTTAATATACACACATAGGCAAGAATTTGCCCAATTATACTATAACCATAAATATCTTACCCACCTAGTTTGTTGGACCCCAAACCGGTTTATTTATTTTATGAGGCATGTTTTAATTTTGAAGTCTTATTAGATCAGTTAATTGGAATTGAATTATGCTAAGGTTATAATTAAATCAAAGTTTGGCTAAGGTATTAAATTGTGGCCTAAAGTATTATTAATTGGATTAAATGAAAGAAGAGGGTAATTTTGGAAGACCACTTAGGTCTAAGGGTTTTAAGGCTTAAGTGGAA
>JANZLC010016024.1:0-11265 GCA_026413385.1 Erythroxylum gracilipes
TAAAACTAATATAAAAAATAAATATTAAAATATATAAAAAACCAAATAATATTATCTAAATCTTAAAATAAATATTCAAATTGAGTAAATAGTTAAATACATAATAAATTATGTATTTTATTATAATAGAGAAGATGAGTTTGCAAGATAGACGTAAAGATGAGTTTGTAGGTATTGTGAAAATTATGTGTAAAACATAAAGGTAAAAAAGACTAAAAAATAGCCTAATTAATTGATCTGAAAAATCTACGGAAAAAAATCATTTGAGAGGTTTTTTTAAGAAGTTCCAAATTTGAGTTTCTTAAAAACTCTATTTTGGCTATCAAAAAAGTCATATCTATCAAATCTCAACTTTTGAAATTTAATATAAAAATTAAATTAAATTAATTCCATATGTAACTAATAGAAGGATATTAATTAGAAATATTAGATTTTATGTTGGAGTTGTATAAATTAATATTTTAGTACTTTGAGTTTTAAGACTTGAGATGTTCAAACGTAATATTTAGAACGTTTAATATATTAGAATTAGTTTTGATTTATTCATAATCTCAAATTGAGTACAATTTAACAATATTATATATCATCTAATAGATACATTGTATCATATGTTATTATTACATCTCATCTGATAGGTTTTGAGAAATGGAACCCTACAAATGGAAAGAAAACAAATACGATGCTTCTACACATAAAGTCATGGAAATTATGGCATTTATATTGACTATGTAGTATGTAATGTAATGCATTAAAAAGTCTAATAAAACGAATTGTCATTTGATATTTTGGAATAAAAAGATTTTTGAATAATAAACGTTAATTATTATTAAAATTTTATTTGAAATTTTAAATATTTATCTCAATTTTTTAAAAATTGAAATAAAAATTAAATCAGTAAAAAAAACATATAAAGTTTAAAAATTACTGCCATAAAATCGATATATAGCAAAAGTTGAATAAAATTAAATAATTTGAAAAAGAATAAAAGGAAGTTAAATTTTGATTAAAGAAGGAGATTGTTAATTAATTAATTTTAATTTATACAAATTAAATTAATTAATCAATCAATCAATTTTAATTTTTTAAATTAAAATAAACTAATTAATTTTTATTTAATAATCTTCTTTCTTAATTAAACCACAGCCTTTTAAAGAATTAAGAATATTTTATTTCTTTAATCTTATTTCTAATTATTTAATTTTATTGAACCCTCAGTTAGCCTAGTACGGCACACATGCGGTGTAAGTCCCGGAAATGAGATAAGCTAGCTTCTCTTTTTAACTTTAAAGTTTTAAATAAACTTTAATTTGAGCTAAACATTTAAATTAATTTAATTTCAATCTTAGATTTTTTTAATTTAATATAAAAATAAATTAGAATAATTTCATATAAATTAATAGAGGGATATTAATTCGAAATATTAGATTTTATATTAGAATTGTATACATTTTCTATTAACTAAGTATTTAAATATTTTGAGTTTACGATGTCAATATATTAGAATTAATTTTGATTTATTCATAATCTTAAATTAAAAATAACAACAACAACATTTAATAAGGCTTCTGAAAAGGCTAATTAATATGCAATCATTTAGGATAAGAAATGTAACCCTCCAAATAGAAAGAAGATAAGCTGCAACGCTTCTACACGAAAGGGAAATGGCATTTTTGTTGACTATGTAATTCTAATAAGAATTGTCAAATTTAGTAGGTTTCGTATTTTGAAATTTAAAGAGGTCTGACTAGTCAAAACAGGATTTTTGAATAATAAATGTTAATTATTATTAAAATTTCATTAAGAATTAAAAATACTTGTCTCATTTTAATAATTTTTTAAAAATTGACCTAAAAATTAAACTAGTAAAATTAAAAATTAATATATTCAACTAATATTAACTTTTCATAAATTCAGTAAGTAATAAAAATAAAAAATTTGAAGAAATTTGAAGTAACTCATGAAGGAAGACACGAAGAACACGGAAATTATGATATTTTTCTTTTACGTACGCTTTTTTAACTGAGTCTGTTGTATAAGGCTTGTCTAATATAGAGTACCAAATTAATTGCAGATTTTTTTGTTTTATTAATTTAAAAAAAAAAGGCTTCTTCTATCCTATTATAAATTATGTAATTTTATTCAACCATACTAAGTCTCACCTAGTATGGGACACGTATGGCACAAGGCTATAACTCTCACGATGAGATCAGCTTGCTTCTCTTTTCTTCACCGGATGATAAGTTTCAATTTTTAAATCGAGTTTTAGATTGATTTTGAATCGGAAATGTTAAATTTGAATTTGAACCAAAACTTTATATTAATTTAATTTGAACTTTTTAAATTTAATATTAAATTAAATTAATTCCATATATAACTAAACAAGAATTATAAATAACAAGATTTTTGAATAATAAATGTTTATTATTATTAAATTTTTATTAAGAATCATAAATATTTATCTCATTTTAATAATCTTTAAAATTTTGAGGTAAAAATTAAGCCCGTAAAATGACATATTTAAAACTTAAAAATTCAGTCACTATTATACTATCATAAAATTTGTATGTAATAAAAATAAATAATTTAAAATAAAATTTAAGAAACATATTAACGTTACAAGTAAGAAAGACTTAAATTGCATAGTACATTAAAAGTCTAATAAAACAAATTGTCGGTTAGACATTTTAGAATTCAAAGAGGTTTAAATCTTAAAAATAAGATTTTGAATAATAAATGTTAATTATTATTAAAATTTTATTAAGAATTATAAGTATTTGTCTCATTTTAATAATTTTTAAAATTTTGAACTAAAAATTAAACCTGTAAAATAACATATTTAAAATTTAAAATTTTAATCAATATTATACCGTCAAAAAATTTGTATCTAATAAAAATAATTTAAAATAAAATTGAAGAAACATATAATAAAAATAATTTAAAATAAAACTGAAGAAACATATTGACCTTACAAGTGAAAAAGACATGAATTACGTAGTAAATTAAAAGTATGATAAAATAAATTGTCCGTTAGATACTTTAGAATTCAAAGAGGTTTGAATATTAAAAGCAAATTTTTTGAATAATAAATGTTAATATCTCATTTTAATAATCTTTAAAAATTGGAACTAAAAATTAAACCCATAAAATAACATTTTTAAATTTTCAATTTTTAATTAATATTATACCGTCATAAAATTTATATTTAATAAAAATAAATAATTTAAAATAAAATTGAAAAAATATATTAACGTGAAAAAGACATAAATGACATTTTTGTCAACTGGTACTACATTCAAGATAAAGTTGAAGAAACATATTCATCCTACAATTGAAAAAGACAAAAATGACATTTCTGTCTATGTGTAGTACATTAAAAGTTTAATAAAACGAATTGTCAAATTTTGGTAGGTAAGATATTTTGGAATTTAAAGAGGTTTGAATTTAAAAAAAGATTTTTGAATAATAAATATTAATTAGTATTAAATTTTCATTTAAGAATTATAAATATCGATTTCATTTTTTGATAACCTTTAAAAAATTGACCTAAAAATTAAATTAGTAAACTAAAAAATTTTAAAAATTTAAAAATTAAAATTTAACCAATATAAAACCGCAATAAATGAGGTAGATAACAGAAATAAAAAAAATGAAGAAACTTATTAACCCTACGAGGTATACACGAAAAACACGGAAATTATGACATTTTTGTAGCCCTAGATTACAAACTGACTAGCGAAAGTAACGAATAGTCAAATTTAGTAGGTCAGACATTTTTTTTGTATCAAAAGAGTTTTGACTTTAAGAAACAAGATTTTTGAATAGTAAATATTAATTATTATTAGAAGTTTAATTAAGAATTATAAATATTTATCTCATTTTTAAATAATTTTTAAAATTAGATTAAAATTAAATTAATAAGATAAGAAATTTAAAATTAAAGATATAGTAATTATTGATAGTTTAAAATAAATTTGAAGAAATTACGAAGAAGTTGACTTTTAAATAAAATTAGTTAACTTATTTTAATTTATAAAATTTAATTAATTTAAAAACTTACTAATAATACGAATTATTGAGCTAAGTCAGACTTAAATTGAGTGTATAAAAAAATCAAATACTCTATTATTATAATTTTATAATATTTTATTAAATTTTATCTATAAAATGTTCAACAGAGTCTAATCATTTCTGTGACCACCTAGCAGTGAATCTACGGGAACTCAATCATTAATTTTCTCCACGTGGCAACTATACAGCGACAAGTTTGCCACATAAGGAGCACGGGTTTATATCATGGCAGCTTTCTATTACACGTCGGCTTTTAATATGGGAAAATGTAGACCAAAATTAGGCCCTTATTTTCTTCAAACAGGCCCATTAGTTGTTTCATCAAGAGTCCAGATGCTAGTCCCATTTTAGTCTTACATTTTCTCCTGATCTCTTTGGTTTTAACGTAAATTCTTTTTCATAAACAAGAAAAATATGTTTATGTTATACATTTCAAAAATTATCTTAATAAAATTTATTAGCTATCATTTTCGTTTAATATTTTTATTAAAATAAATTGAAAATTCTTTTTTAAATTTTAACATCATAAATTAATTTTTTGGATAAATAAAATCACAATAATTATGATTAATTTTACACTAAAGATAAAATTTGAACGCAATTGATACCATAGGAAAAGTGATTTGAACATGAGAAAAGAAAGGCAGAGAAAAAGCAAAACCTGTCTCTTGAAAAGGATTCCTACTCATTACTCAATTGCTTGTACAGATGGAGTACTCATCACCTGAAGCCCCACCCTCCATTGATAAAAGTTACATTATCTAATTTTTTAAGTGTTTATAGACAAGTTATTTTAAATAAAATTTAAAATTAAATAACATATTCTATTTAACTAATTATGTAAATTTTGATAATTAAAAACTTCAAACATATAATTATTATAAAACATAAGTAGAACTTAAAATTTAATATTTGAAGATTTGTATATATTAGTTGATAATATGTTAAACTAAAATTTACATTAAAAATTGAATACATTTTAAGTTTTTATAATGAATCGATTGAAACTGTGTTTAACAAATTCGAAATATAAATATTTTAAAATTTAATTTGATTTTGATTCAAATTATTTATTAAATTTAATTCAAGCTCGAACCAAAATATTAATTAAGTATTTACCTAGAGTGTTGTACATATATTTAGTACTGGTACATTATATATTAGTACTCAGACATTGACAATCGTTTATAAATATATTTGTATATAGATGATGTGGATCACTAACATGCATGCAAAACATTAGGTTAGATATGGTTTCTAGACAGAGGTAAGGAAACTTCCATGTTTTACTGTTTTCGAAGTAATAATTTTTAAATATATCACATATAAATAATAACTACAGTTAATATAAAAAAGGCAATCGCCATCATACAAATATAAAATTAAGAATAATACAAAGTATTTAAAATATTACAATAATACAATTTCACCATTTTAATAAATAATAATTACATGAAAAAATCTAATAAAAAGAACAATAAATATCCTTAAACAATTTAAAAAAGAGTTCATGACGAAGAAACAATCAAATATAAGTTAAACCTGAAACAAAAATATTTATAGTTACATTACATATATAGAATTTAACATAAACATCAAATACAAGTAAAATTAAAAGAAGAGGAAAAACAAAAACCTAGAACGACATTCAATCATCAACGGGAGGATACCCGTTATAACTGCACTGACCCTAGTGATTATTTTGGTGCAAAATTCACGTCATTGAGAGGAGCTTCATCATCATTATCATTCAAATTTAATGCACTGAATGACATGTCAATGCTTTCCCATCCAAGATTATCTTCCAAATCATTCACATTTACCAAATTTGGTTCTTCAGAAACCCAAATCCTCCAAAAGATCAATATTATCAATGAAAATTGGATCAGTTGAACTACTTCTGCTATTAAGACTCCTAGTAAATAATTAAATTTAATTATTAGAAAATAATAAGAAATTATATCGAAAATAATAATGATAATAATGAAAATAACATACATTTCCCAAAGCTTTAAATTGTAACGAACAAAAACCAAGTCATTCAACCTCTTATACTCCAGTTTCGACCTGTTGTACTCAGATATTGACTTAAAATCTAAATTGCAAACCTTTTCAATTCTGGAACACCATTTTTGAATTGATCCCACCAAGAAATTGTAAGTTATAAGATAACAAAAGTAGTGTTATAAACAAAATAAAGTAATAATTAATTTTCAACAAATAAGAAAAAAATAACTAATACTTGGAGAAAGTTTTCTTCTTTGTCGAATAACAATCAGCATTCCAAAATCCTCATAAGACAACTTGTAAAGCTCCATTTGTGAGCTTAAAAGATCTTGCATCGGGTCAATACTAACAATTGTTGTAATAGTTAAAAGCATTCCTCTATTAACTTCGACATGCTTAGTAAGATTCAGTCTAAAATAGACATTAAGATTCAAAAATGCCCCAGCTGCAAACAATAGAGAAGAAAGTTGTCTTTCCCTTCTCTCATTAATGATTGAAAGATATGGTGTGTATAAAGAAGGCCTATATTTCAGATTGGCCTTGACTGCTTCCGTCGCTCTGTCCATGACATCAATAATATAACCCATTAATTGTTGGCTTTTCTTCACTATCAGCCAAGCGAAGCACCCTCACCAAAGGCTCACAAACTCGGATAACAAATTGATATTGAGACCAAAATTCTCTATCTTCTAGTATAATATTACAAACCTCCACTCCAACATTAGACCTACCATGCTGAGATGCATCCTACTTATTACTTGTAAACATTTGTCTTAATTCTTTCTTCATCGAAACAAAAGACTGAAGTGATAAGATATTTGTGGCAAATCTTGTATAATCTCATCATTAACAGGAAAATACCTAGGTGAATTCCTTTCTCATCAAATTCAATACCCATGCACGATTATAAATGAACTTTGTCACCTTTTTAGATTTATGCATAATCTCATCATTAACAGGAAAATGCCTAGGATCCCCTATAGTCTTTAGCATTAGGTCAATGCAATATGCAACACAAGGAGTTCAAAAAAAGAATTATACGTATTATGCAAACTTTTTCCTGCCACTTTATAAGCGGAATCATTGTCAGTAATAAACTGAACAATATTTTTTAGCCCTACTTCATTCACAACTTCATCAAATATCGCAAACAAAGTCTCAGTATTTCTAATAAGGCCAGATGCATCAATAAATTTCAAAAACATAAAGCCATTGTAAAATAAACCAAAAAAATTATAATAGGCTCTTATTTCCTATTTGTCCAACCATCACACATGATTGAGCATCCATAAATACTCCAGTTCACTCTTCTTTCAACCAAATAACTTCTAATTTCAGAAACAACACAACTCAAAAGTTTACTTCTTAAGTCATCAATCGAAGGACCTTTGTATCTTGAACTATAAGAGGTTATTGCATCTATTATAGGTTGATAATAATAAAACTGACAAGCATTGAATGATGAACCTGTATCATACCACCATCTAGCTACTACTATATCGACATTGTGAGTCGTATCTCTTGATTGCATTGTACTACGAATTGAAGGTTGGGCTCTAGGAGTTGTTTGTGGTGCAAAGAAACTAGTCAACTGCCTTCTTCTCTTCCTCACATCAGATTCAGGAATTTTGTTCTCGAGACTGAGATGGAACACTACCAGTACCATTACCACCACTATTACTACCACTTCCACCTTCAACATTTTCAAAATCACCACGGAAACTAGAAAACAAACTTCCACTACTAATTTCAAAATTCAACCTTTCCATTCTATCTCTCTCATATTAATATTCATCAAGCATAGGTTTCATTTGTCACTTCACATAATGACTTACTTTTTTACAGGGTTCCACATCTCCGTTAACCCCAGCTGAATGTTTTTTTTAATTGGGTGATTCGTCCACCTTTCAAATGCTTGTTACAAAACAAGCAAATAATATGGTTCCTCATCGCCGAGGCCAGCTTCCAAGGAGGCGAAGTCGTCGACGTTGTGGATGCCAACTTTGTTCATATCGTCGATGTTTATGTGCCCCCACAGGGACGCTAGTAAAGAGGGTTTTGATAAACAAGAAGGACTAAACTCAACCCGCAAGATCCTTGGCTCACGGCAACACACTTACTATACTGCGTTTCACAACCTCAACTTTGGTATTGGATGTAAATGTAAAGTATTCTAATTAATTTTCCTAACCTTAGCTTCTCAGATGAATGCCAAGATCCTATGTCCCTACCCTGTCTCCTATCTTGTCCTATTGAATCTCAGCCATCCATTTACGTGGGACCCACACAAATGGATGGTTGAGATTTAATGGGACAGGGTAGGGGACAGAGGATCCGTCCCCCTCAGATGATTGGACTTCTAACGTTTTATGTTGTGTTTTGCAGGAGAGGAACTTCCCAAACTGTTTATCTGTTAGGTAAATCTATTATATGCTTGTATTTGACAGCTTTGAACCCTCTTATACGATCCGGATCAATCGGCCATGCTCGATTTGGGTTCAGTCTGGATCAACCAAACATGGTTGAATTATGATGTTATAATCTATACTGTTGATTTAACAGGAATTGCGTGTTATCTTTTGGCATCAATGTTTTGATCCCACATTGGTGGGTTACTATTACCATTTTTTATCCCATATTGATAGATTATCAAATGGTGAGTAGTTTGGTAGTTATAAATAGGAGCAATCCCACATCGAAAGTTTACGAGTTTGGGGGGGAGGTTGGTAGTTATAAAAAGGAGCTCTCCCCTCCTATTGTAAACATCCCAAATTTGTATCTCTTCTCTTACATTAAATAAAAGTGGGTCATTTGAGTGGTGCTCCGGAGACGTAGGCATAATTGGTCGAACTCCGTTATCAATTTTTCCGGGTGCGTTCTTTCCTTATTTCTTTTATTTCGCATTTATTGTCTTGTTTCTTTTCAAGTTGTAGTGTAGTATTTAATATTATTTGTCGGGTATATTTGTAGCGTTGTGTTTAATTTATTTGGGTGTATTTACTATTTGTGTGTACATGGGTTAGGTTGTAATAAATACACCGTGCACATAATTTCTGTCTAGAGGCCGGATCGCCCTTTCTGGGATTTTATATGGAATGATAATACTGTCTTAGGAGTCTGTTTGACGGTATTTCCTAGGTATTACCGAATCGATTCACTTTACTAGTTATTTACCTTAGAGGAAAAAATTACTCGATTTTCCCAACAAGTGGTATCAGAGCTAAAGATTCATCCTTGGTTTGTTTGTAATTTTTGTTATATTGAATACTATATTTTAAGTCTGTAATGGCACATAATGATCAAGAAACACTAGGGACATCGGCTTCCTCGTCATTATGGTCGAGGATTCCGTTGTCAAGTTTGAAATTGGCGGTGAAGATATTTGACGATACTGGCCACTTCGGCATGTGGCAAGGGGAGGTTTTGGACTCCCTTTTCCAGCAGGGTCTTGACATTGCCATTGAAGAAAAGAAACTAGAAGATGTTGAGGATAAGGATTGGAATTTTATAAATCGGTTGGCATGCGGAACAATTCGATCGTGTCTATGTAGAGAGCATAAGTATGCTTTCAAGAACGAGACTGCTGCATACAAATTGTGGAAGACATTGGAGGACAAATTTCTGAAAAAGAGTGTTCAGAATAAGCTCCTTATGAAGAAAAGGTTGCTCTGATTCGATTACCGACCAGGTACTACTATGAATGAACACATCACTATGTTTAATCAGTTAGTAGTAGACCTATTAAATTTGGATGTGAAATTTAAGGATGAAGATTTGGCTTTGATGTTGATATCATCTCTTCCTGATGAATTTGAACACTTGGAGACTACGTTACTTCATGGAAAGGAGAACTTGTCTTTAGATGTTATATATTCTACTTTGCATAGTCATGAATTAAGATAGATGGATAAAATGAAAAACAAAATAGCTACAGCAGATGAAGCATTGGTAGTAAGAGGTCGTCAGCAAAGCTAGTCAAAGAGGAGAAGAGGAAGATCCAAATCAAAAAGCCGAGTTGCCAAAGATGAGTGTGCTTTCTGTCATGAGAAAGGACACTGGAAAAAAGACTATCCAAAGTTGAAGAAGGAAGGGAAGGCTCCGAAAGATGCAAATGTTGCAGAGTGTAAAAGTAATGAAGAATCAGATGTATCCTTGGTAGTTTCACGTTCAGCATCGCTTTTAAACAAGTGGATTTTAGATTCAGGTTGCTTCTGCCATATGTCTCCCATCCGGAAGTGGTTCTTTGATTTTGAAGAACTCGATGGCGGGGTTGTTTACATGGGTACTGATAATCCATGTAAAACAACTGGCATAGGTTCAATCAAGCTGCAGAATCATGATGGATCCACCAGAATTTCGAGAGATGTGCGGTACTTGCCGAAGTTAAAGAAGAATCTCATCTCTTTGGAGACTTTAGAATCAAAAGGCCTAGTTGTAATGATGCGAGATAGAATTCTTAAAACAACTTCAGGAGCACTGGTAATGTTGAAAGGCGTTAGCAAGGACAATCTGTATTATTACTAAGGTAGTATAGTAATTGGGATGGTAGTAGCAGCAACTTCAAGCAGTAAGAAGGATATAGAGGTAATAAAACTGTGGCATATACGTTTGAGACATGCTGGTGAAAAATCCTTGCAAACCCTTACCAAGCAAGGATTGTTGAAAGGTACGAAGACTAGCAAATTGGAATTTTGTGAGTATTGTGTTCTGGGAAAATAACAAAGAGTGAAATTTGGCACTGCTATCCATAATGCCAAGGGAATTTTGGATTATGTGCACTCAGATGTATGGGGACCTTCTAAGACTCTGTCACTTGGAGGTAGACATTATTTTGTCACTTTTGTTGATGATTCTTCCAGAAGAGTGTGGGTGTTTACTATGAAAAACAAAGATGATGTGCTTGGAGTATTCCTTAAGTGGAAAGCTCAAGTTGAAAACCAGACAGGAAGGAAGATCAAAGTTCTCCGAACAGACAACGGTGGAGAATACAAAAGTGATCCTTTTTTGGAAATATGCCAAGAGTGTGGCATAGCTCGGCACTTCACAGTTAGAAAAACACCACAATAGAATGGGATGTCGGAGCGTATGTGTAATGCCCCAAATTCGGGGTTATAATATTAAAGAAATTTAGTACGTTTTATGTTGCTATTCGAATATTTGCTAAATTGTGCATAAATATTTTGGCATGCA
>JANZLC010016162.1:0-11259 GCA_026413385.1 Erythroxylum gracilipes
CTGCCCGCTTGTGGCCTCGAGATCCTGAGAAATCAGACTCGTTCTGTTTACGGTATAACCTTCGGGTTATCCGTCCTATTTCCCGTAACTCTCGAGCCATTTTATGTGCATTGCAATTTTGAACTGTGAATTTTGAAGCATGTTGCATTGCATTCCATTCTAGGCACCTTCGATGGGAAAAACAACACGTTGGCACACCTTCGATTGGAAAACAACCCGTTAGCATAGATTTGGTGGAAAAAATAGCCCATTGGCACAGCTTTGGTGGGCAAAACAGATGATTGGCGGGGAGCCTAGGCACCTTTGGTGGGAAAAATAGACTATTGGCACACCTTCGGTGGGCAAAACTGACCAATGGAAGGGTCACTAGACACATTTGATGGGAAAAACAGCCCATTGGCACACCTTCAATGGGCAAAATAGCGCATTGGAAGGATCGTTAGGCACCTTCATTGGGAAAAATAGCCAGTTGGCACAGCTTTGGTGGGCAAAACATCCCGTTTGTACAACTTCGATGGGAAAAACAACCATTTGGCATAGTCGCTAGGCTCTTTATATGGGAAAAGCATCCCGTTGGGCAACTTCAGTAGGAAAATTAGCCCTTTGGCACACCTTCGATGGGAAAAATAGCCTGTTGGCATGGTTGTAGGCACCTTCGGTGGGAAAAATAACCCGTTGGGCACCTTCATTAGGGAAAATAACTCGTTGGCATGATCTTTAGGCACCTTTGGTGGGAAAATAGCCCATTGGTATGCATTCGATGGACTAGACAACCTGTTGGCACACCTTCGATGGGCATAGCAGCTCGTTGGCAAGGAGGCTAGGCACCTTCGGTGGGAAAAACATCCTGTTGGCACAGCTTTGGTTGGCAAAACAACCCGTTGGAAGGGTCGCTAGGCACCTTGGGTGAGGAAAGCAGCCATTGGCATGGTTGCTATGCACCTTCGGTGAGAAAAACAACCCGTTTGGCACATTTGGTGGGAAAAGTAGCCCGTTGGCATACCTTCGGTGGGTAAAATAACCTGTTGCCAAGGTCGTTATGCACCTTCATTAGGCAAAATAGCCCATTGGCTTGGTCGCTAGGCACATTCGATGGGAAAATAGCTCATTGGCACACCTTTGGTGGGCAAAACAGCTCTTTGGCATGGCCGCTAGAAATTGTTAGTGGTAAATGGCATGGTCACTGCGAACCTTAGGAAGTAAAACAATCCGTTGGCAAACCCTCGGTGGGCGAAACAACCCATTGGCACACCTTTGGTGGGAAAAAAGCCCATTGGCACTATTGCTAGGTATGTTCGACAGGAAAGCAACCCATCGACACACCTTCGAAGGTCAAAACAACCCGTTGGCACGGTCGTTAGGTACCTTTCGTTGGGAAAACAACCTGAAGGTTGCTAGGCACCTTTAGCAGTAAAATATCTCCTTGGCATGGTCTTCAGACACCTTTTGTGGGAAAACAGCCCGTTGGCACAACTTCGATGGATAAAACATCCTGTTGGCATGGTTGCTAGGCACCTTCAGTGGGAAAAACAGCCCGTTGGCACACCTTCTATGGGCAAAACAGCTCATTAGCCTAGCTTCAATGGAAAAAACAACCTGTTGGCACACCTCTAGTGGGCAAAATAACCAGTTGGTAGGGAGCTTAGGCACCTTTAGTGGGAAAACTGCCTATTAGGAGGGTCGCTAGACATATTTAATAGGAAAAACAACCCGTTGGCACACCTTCGGTGGGCAAAATAGCCCTTTGGAAAGATCGCTAGGCACCTTCTTGGTAAAAACAGCCCATTGGCACACCTTTTGTGGACAAAGCAGTCTGTTGGCACAGATTCGGTAGGCAAAACAAACCTTTGGCACAATCGCTAGGCCCTTTATGTGGGAAAAACATCCCGTTGGGGAACTTTGGTAGCAAAAACAGCCCATTGGGCACCTTCATTAGGGAAAATAACCCATTGGCATTATCTTCAGACACCTTTTGTGGGAAAATAGCCCATTGGCACACCTTCGATGGACAAAACAACTTGTTGGCACACCTTTGGTGGGAAAAATAGCCCATTAGGCACCTTCGTTAAAAAAACATCCCATTGGCACAACTTTGGTTAGCAAAGCAACGCGTTGGCATGGTGGCTAGGCAACTTTGGTGGGGAAAACAACCCGTTGGCATACCTTCAGTGGGCAAAACAGCCCGTTGGCACGGTCATTAAACACTCTCGGTGGGAAAAAGCCTGTTGGCATAACTTTGATGGGCAAAACAACCCGTTGACATAGTCACTAGGCACCTTTGGTAGTAAAAACTGCCCGTTGGTACACCTTCGGTGGCCAAAATAGCACCTTGGCATGGTTAGTAGACACCTATGGTTTGGAAAACAATTAGCTAGATATCTTCAGTGTAGCGCCCCCTTACTGTAGATACACATCGGGACGCTCGGAGGTCATTTCGGTATATATCCTACGATAAGGGTGGCTACTATCAATCACTACATTAACTTCACATGGCATCATATCTTTATTCACTTATAAGCAGCATAATAAAATCAAAATATTTTAAAAACCAACTTTTTCCTCATTTCATTGCATAAAAACCGAAAGTCTACATTCTGTCTTTCAACAATTCCTATATGTACATCATCAAAACCTAATACAAAAGTGCTATGTGAAAGAGGAAAATATACAAAATATATCTAGTCTATCCAAAAATTCCAGCTGATCGAACTTTGAGTCATGACTTCTCTTGCCAAAACACAATATACATGGTTGGTAGAGCCTCTCAGTAGCTAGAGTCATCTTTCGGTCCTGAAAAGTCAACATTGCAATTTTGGTGAGTTTTGCAAACTCAATGAGGTAACCATCATCGATGGTTCACTCAATTCATGCAACACATCATTACACATAACATATATTCACATTTTTGCATAATTGATCACTTATCACATTCTCACTTAAGCATAGGCAATTTTGCATTTCAATCAATTAAACATACTTAACAAAATGCGTATGAAATGCTCATGTGACTCTTTTCCAATTATTACGTTGTTGTGACCGAGTGCCTAAACTATCCTATATCCATTGTAGATACCAGACTCATTGATAACTGTCCCTTATCCGTTGGAGATACAAAGCTCATTTTATATAGTGAGCCTTTGGCTCTTAATCATTTTCTGAGCTCGAGGCTCTTTTTCACATTCTGAGCCTTAGGTTCTTTTTCGGTGGCTACTTTGGTCACAACTCTCATTATCTAATTATGCATTCATGTATGGAATGCATCTGTCATAATCAATCATGTCATGAAACATATAGTTCGTCACATTCACATTCACATACAAGTAACACTTCAATAACTCATTCACATATCATAGTCATCGGACCTTCATTGTCCAGAATCAACACAATCAGATCACATTCATTCAATAATTCAAACACTATAAAATTAAACAATTAATTTAGTGCGACCATCTAGGTTACTCACAAGTTGTTCCCAAAGCTAATGCTTGGAAGATTCGGCAATGTCTAGAGGTTGACGTTCTTGTTGCTCCTCTATATTACAAAATATACACGTATCACAATTTGGCACAATTGTAAGTGTTTGAAAATGCACATGTACGTATATGTAATATGCACAATGCATGTTCATGACAATCCTGGGTATTTATCCATTATTTTCGTTAGAAAATCAAACCCACATCAAGACTCATCCAAGTATAATTTATACTTAGGTTTATAACTCAATAAAACCCTTAAAATCACAATTTGTAACTCATTGAATCACTTTCAGATTGTTCCAAAACTAAAATTTGGGTCTACTATTCTTATACTGAAATAGTACACTATATTCTATTTTCATCCAGAAATTGAAAGTCTTAGTGACTGTATCAAAATTCAACTTCTTCCTGTAATTTGTAGCCCTATGTCTCTAGTTTACTCTAAATCATAAATCATCTGATTTGGAGGACTACAAAAAAAGATATAATCGAAATACCTAAACATGTTTAGTGACTCATAATTGTTCATACTATTCCAACAGATTTTCTCACTTTTCTTCAATCAATCTTATTTAGTTCAATGACAATTAATTAACCATATTTATCTCACATACCTACAACTCATAAGGATTAACAAGATACTTGATAAAACTCCAAAATCTTCAAAAACTCCAAGAAACCCTAATTCTTATGCACCCACGGACATCATCTTAAAGGTGGTTTAGGTTAGGTTTTTCTTGAGGAAAAAGAAATAGATAACGAAGTTGGATTAGTAAAAGGTAGATGAAAGCAAGATATAACTCTAGTGAAGATTTCAGTGTATCATAAGTCCATAAGGAAAAAGTTTACAAAAGATAGTTTTGAATAAAAGACTATGTAAAAAAGTCCCCACGCTCGCGTACATACTATACTTCTATAACTTTATTCTTAAATGCTGCATATAACACCTTGCAATTCAGTTAGTGTCTAAGAGTCTTAAATGCTGCATACCACACTTTGTGATTCAGCTAGCGTCTAAGAGTCTGAAACACTGCGTATAACACATTGCGATTCAACTAACGTCTAAGAGTCTTAAACGCTGCATATAACACCTTGCGATTCAGCTAGCGTCTAAGAGTCTTAAACGCTGCATACCACACCTTGAGATTCAGCTAGCGTCTAAGAGTCTTAAACGCTACATGCCACACCTTGCAATTCAGCTAGCGTCTAAGAGTCTTAAATGCTGCCTACCACACCATGCGATTCAGCTAGCATCTAAGAGTCTTAAAGGTTGTGTATAACACATTGCAATTCAACTAGCGTCTAAGAATCGTTCCCCACTTAGGTGCCTTCATCTTCAATAATTGTTGTAACAAACTTAGTCTTTCAATTTTAAAAGAAACGTGGAATGGGTCTATTGAGTCAAGAAGACTTCACTTCTTCTATTGATTTTGAGGAAATTCAATTAATAGTAATAGAAGTGTGTGAACTGTTTTGATGAATTTGTCAAGTGCGTAAATAAATATATGTGGCACAATTCATCAAATCAAGCTGATACTTTAACAAAGGCTAAATAAGATGAAATGTTTAAGTTGGATCAGACGAATTGATAAAGGCACAGAGGGATCAGATGGAGTGAGTAAGTCACAGGCGGATCAGACAGATTGATTATGTCTCAGACGATTCGGACAAAGTGCTTAAGTATGAGATGATCAGAGACTAAGTATAAGATGATCAGACGAAGTAGACTAAGTCTGAGGTGATCAAACATAGTGAGATGGTCAGACGAAGTAGACGCATCTAAGCAAGACAATGAAATCAGATGGAGGAGACGCATCTAAGCAAATAGATGCATCTGGGAAAAGTAAATGAAATCGGACGGAGTGGACACATATAACCAAATAGACGCATCTAAGAAAAGTAAATGAAATCAGACGGAGTAGACGCATCTAAACAAATAGACACAGATGAAGTCTACGCATCCAAGCAAGACGCAGACGGAGTAATTGAAGAATGTACTAGAACATCAGTTAGTTGGAGTTGAACTCAACTAATAACAGACGCTGGGAGATTTAAAGATTCTTCTCTCAGATGATTTAACACAATTCAACTTTATTCCATAGGTCTCTACAAGTTTCAATATCGTCATCTCTCAAATTCTAAAGTAATCCCTGAAGTTTTCAAAGTCATTTCTAACAATTCTCCAATATCATTGTTTCCTATTTTTATTTTCCATACATCAATTTACTTGCCAATTTGACATTTTTCCTTGCCCAATAAAAATCAACACTTTCAAAAAATTATTCCTAAAATTCACCAGAATTCAAAATTTACAAATACACTCACCAATTAAATTTCTGATACAACAATTTCACAATTTCTCAATAGTAGCACATCATAATTTAATTATACCCGGAATTGTTCATGAATGTTTGTGCAATTATTTTCATGTGCAGAAGTTCAATAATCACATGTATGTGTATATCATATAATGCATTTCTAAATCTCTCAGAAATCTCTCATTCTTACTATTTTAGCCTTAACATAGGTAACGGGACGTTACAAAAAGATCCTCTTAATTAACCCCAATTATGGTATTTGTATTCTAGAGTTACATATAAGAGTCTTAAGTTTAGTGGAATTAGGATTCCATGCATCCTCAAATTCATCATAAGCCTCATATTTGGTTAGCTCCCACACTGATATCAGTTAGCTTTTAGAACCTTATAAGCTCAAAAACGTACTAGACCAGCACTGGTCCAAAGTACCACACTAGTTTCAGTTAGCTATTTTTTCTACATTCTATAATTTTCTCAACTTTTCGATATCTTCAAGCTTGAAATAATCTTCGATGCCTTCTTTAAAATTAAATTTCCATCATATTAGCTTACAAATGAATATAATTCTCCTTGATCTAAAAACCATGGAGAAAGTTGTAGTCAAATCTAAATCTCTCCTCCAATTATCACCTATAACTCAATGAACCAAATGTACGAAATATCATATAATTCATATAAAATATACTATAGAAATGCTAAATTGTAAACTAATTTAGCCCATAAATGCTATCAAATTCCTCCACTTTTAATTCATTGCTTGTCTTTAAACAATTAACAAAATGGAAACTTAACTCACCAGACTACTTCCACTTTCTTAGGTGTATAATGGCATTTAACATATGTTATAAACTTTTAAACTCTTATATATCCCTAGTGAAGAAGTTATAGTCTCTCAAGAATATAATTGAATGGTACTAAAAAATATTGATCTACACACATTAGCTGGCTTAGTGGTTAATAACATAAAATATACATATTAAAGTCTTCGAATGAATTGCAAAACTTATACACTTAAGAAAAACTTAAACACTTAATATTTCTTAAATGCATCACTATATAATCAAAACAATGCAAACACTATTTTACCTCCTTCATTAAGTTTAAATACTTTGAATTGACATGTTCTTCACAAGGTATGACTCATTTAAGTAAGTGTTTGAATTTTCGACTATGGTACACTTATAATCTTCTTATGAAACTGAATTTGTCATAGGCTTGAAAATCATTTAATCTCCATATATACATATATATATATATGCGCCAAATTTTATAGGTATTTAAATAGATTATAATGGGCCAACGAGTTAAGTATGTTAATAAAAGAAAGGAATATAGAAAAATAAAATATTCACAATTAGTAGAACTAATAAATTAAGAAAATAAATCCCCTTTTCTTTCATTCTTAACTGTTTTAAAAAATGCCAATTAATTTTTAATGATACATTTTTATTCTATCTTTTTTAAATTTTTTGAACTGACATGAATTTTTTAAATGTGAATTATTCTTGTTTCTTTTTTTAATAAATAATTGACATGAATTTTCCTTTCTCTCTTTTCTTTTTTTATTGCCACTTTATACACATCACCATCTCCCCTATACTTAATTCTTCTTATACCATATCCATCACATTAAATTACAGTTAAAGCTCTACTAATAAAGAATTAGGATATAATTACTTATTTTTTAATTTAGGCTTAAGGTTCTTTTTGAAAGGTAATAAAGAAAAAGGTTAAAATTTTATATAAATCTCAAAGGGTTCTCTAATGGTTTAGTATAAAAAAAGAGTTATACAATTCAGCTTAAACATAAAACCTGAATGCCTTTATCATTTTAAAAGTTGTATATATCTTACGTGTAATCTCAAAAAGATCAGATATAAGGTCTAAAAGTCTAAACTCAAAGAAGAAATTCATATTTAAGAGATAAAGTTTACATATTAGCTTAATTTCTCTTATGGTAACGTTAGTCAAATCAAAGAATCATCACCAAATTTTTCATAGCAACTACTTAATCATGTTATACAATTAGTTTTTAACAATCCATATTATCTAAATAATTATATATAAACTTATACTATTAACGTAAAGTGAATCATGATATCTTAAACATAAAACAAAAAAGAAAGAAAGTTAAAATTTTAATCTTAAAGCACACAAAACCCACTATTCGAAAAATTTTAGTTAGATCATAAAAAGCAAAATAAAATTTTCAAAAATTCACCCCACACTTAAGCATGGAAAGGTCCTTAATGTTAGAAAAGTAAGATAATATAAACATGATAATTATAGGTTGCATTATGTTTTAGAATTGTATTAGTGTGATTATGTGTTTGTGTTTTTGAGTGTTATATGGTTTAGAGCATGTTATTAGGCTTTAATATTGTGCGTTTCGGGAGTTTTGATGTGTTTGTTAGTGTTTAAACTAGGTAAGGAAGATTAGAGAAGTTTGGAGAAAATCTTGGAGGAAGACTCAAGGTCACAATCATGACATTCCAGTCATGGTCGTGACAGAAGGGATATAACCAGGGTCATAATCGTGACATTCCAATTACGGTTGTGACATAAAGGATCTAGCCAGGGTCATGATCGTGACTTATTGGCCATGATCATGATAGAAGTCAAATAGGACAAGGTAATGATCATGACATATCTGTTATGATTGTGACAGAAGCCCAATTTCAAGTGTCACGATTGTGACATGTCTGTCACGATAGACGCGATACAAACACAAGGATCCCTTCCTGAACTCATTTTTAAAGGGTTGTTTTGGACATTTGGGGCAAGGTAAAACCTATTCTTTACCCTAAAAGGCCCTAGGACTATAAAAGAAAAAAGAATGACCTAATTTAGAGGAGCCTCCATTTTCCACTTTTGGAAAGAACCAAAGAAGAGGAGAGAAGAGGAGAAAAGAGGAGAGAAAAAGAAGGACCAGCTGCTGTTACTGCCACTCCCAGTCCACTCCAAGTTATCTTTCTCATTCCATCTTATTATTTCTTTCATTTGATGTATAAGGTGGATATGATGATGATGAATTTGTGTTTAAGGATGTTGTTCTAAAATCTTTTTGGGATTTGAAGTAAGGCCCTAAATTACACCCTAGTTGGAATGATATATATCCATGAAAATAAATGGCATAGTTACTAAATTAACAAGTGGCAGCAATAAGTGAGAGACAAATGGCCTAATATATTGGTGACATTTGACAGCTCCTATATGGGAAAAGTGAATAACATGCATAGTGACATATGCTGTTACAATTTGATGACACCTAGCTTTAGATGGGATAAGTTTCTGCTGGAGTAATTTCTATTTTTCCCATTCTTCACCATCTTGCACTCTCTCTACCAAAACTCTCTCACTCACACCTCCTAGAGTTTTTTATTGATTTTGGGTCATCAACGCTTAAGAATCCTTACATGAGACTGCATCAAGAAAACTACTTTATACTACTTTCTATGTTGTTATCATCTTAGTGTTAAGATCATCCTATATCTACCTTGATTTTGGAAGTGTGTTGGTTGCATGAAGGGCTGGATTACTTGGTTCTTTGAAGAAGGAACTTGAAGTTAATTAGGTAAGGGAATTCTAAACTTGATGGCATGTTGTAATATGAATTCTATGTTACTTGAATTGGAATGGAATATGTATGGAATTGATGATATAATAAGGTCTAGAACATGATTCTTGTTTGATGGATTTTGCTATAGATTTTGTTGCATGAAAGACAATGGCTTGTGAGTTTCCAAATGAGTGATTTTAAGTTGAAATTGGATATGAAGTTAATGAGGAGTTGGTATGTAATTGAGGTATACTTGAACCATCAATTAAGGATTTTAATATTGGTGTTTTGAAATTGGAAGGAGATTTTTGAATTTAAAATTCCCAGAAAAATAGTCAGGCCATGATCGTGGCATTCATCCCACGATCATGGGCAGATGCATTAGCTTCTATCATGAATGTGGGAATGTGCCCAACCATTGTGGGCAAGGCCTTAATATGGTAATCTTTGTTTTATGTAATTGTTGAACCATACTAGGATAATAAACCTTACATTGGTATAATCAAAATTTATTAGGGTTTGTAATGAACCTAGTTTGAGATTAGATTAATTGGTTAAAGGTTGAATAGATTTTGGATTTTCAACTGAGGTAGTAACTTATGGAAGGTGTTATTTGATAATAAATATCTAATTTGGAACTTATAAGTTATTAAAGAAATGAAGTATACTTATGAACAAAAATGTGATTTAAATGATATAAGCGATGTGTTAGTTATGAATGTTTATGAATTGGGAACTTAGGTGAGTACATGTAAAGTGTAATTACTTAATGTATCCTTTGGTGCATCATTGCAAATGCTTATGTTTATAGGCGTGTTGAGTTTGATCAAATGTGAATGAGTATGTTCAAGTTGAGCAAAGTGGAATAGAGTCATATGTTTGACAATATATCTTTTACATGAGAATTCTAAAATGTGGCATGTTTGGTTTTAAAAACTACGAAGTTGTAGTCGTGGGTAAATAGGCGTGCCTAGAAGGGTCTACAGCTGCTCCTATAACTTGACCCTACGGTGTCCCCTAATTATCGACACTACGGTGTCCCTTGATTTTGAGACATAAGTCTTTTCTGTTCTGTGATATCAATCATGGTATCTTCTATTCTGGTCCCGTTACCCACTTCTGTAAAAAGGATTAGTAGGCTAACTAATTTTGTATTCTAATACATGTTCAGTTTTGTTATAAATAAGTTCTGATACAAGATAAGTTTTGATTTGACATAAAACATATTTTGATCTGATACAAGTCATATTCTGATCTAAAAGAGTTATATCCTATTTTGATAATCAGTTCTGATAAATATACATTCTATTATGATTTTTATGATTTTTGTTTTGATGCAAGAAAGTTTTATATTGATGAATCATATTTTGTTATGAGACACATAATTTTTGGATTGCTCTTTAATATGAACAATTAAAGATTGCTTGTTATATGATCTGATTCTGTATGTGAATGCTAGACAACTGTTAGAAATAGTCACCAGTTTATATCTTGTTTAGTTATTCCCCACTAAGCTATATGCTTAGCATGGTGGTTTTGCCTCCGTGTAGGTTCTGATAAGAAGGTTTAAGGACTGGGACAAAGAAAACTGCAATGGCCAAGAAGAATATGTTCTGTTTTGGAAATGTTCATTTTTTTAAAGTTATCCTCCATATGTTGAGACTTATCGTATTTTGATATAAATGGTTTGTAATAACCTTAATATAGGTGTTGGACCCTAAACCTGTTTATTTATTTTTGAGGCATGTTTTAATTTTTGTGGTCTTATTAGATCAGTTAATTAGAGTTGAATTATGCTAAGGCTAGAATGAGATTAAAGTATGGTTAAGGTATTAAATGGCCTAAAGTAGGAAATTGGACAAAGAAAAAGAAGGGTAATTTTGGAAGACCACTAAGGGTCTAAGGG
>JANZLC010016274.1:0-11253 GCA_026413385.1 Erythroxylum gracilipes
CAACTGCTAGGTTAACAAAATCTGACGTTCAATTTTGGTAACCACAAGTAGCAATTAGGATTAACCCCTCTACGTTAAAGTCGGAATATTCTAAGAAATTATCCACTTGATTGATTTCATGTCGTACATGTTTATCACTTGTCATTGATTCTCGATTCTTAATACTATTAGTCAATTTAATCTATGATCATATCTAGGTTGTTGTCTAATAAGATTGCTAGAATACATATTTCTGGTCAATACACTTAAGATAAATTTTGCCCAATGAATGTTCATTAATAATTACAAATTTTTATCAAGGATCCATAATAGCATGGCAACATCGGTGACCGAAACCAAGGTATTTTTCTATTGACTTTTCAGACTTAATTATTATTTCAATTTGCGATTTTCCTTTTTGATTTTCATTTCAGTAAGTAACAAAACCCTCCTTTTTATTATTTGTGCCGTTGAGTTCGTAATTTCCATAATCGCAAAATTTCTCATGGGAACGATATCTGGATACCGCTACTACATTAATTTGTTTTAACGGAAGTGATTTCTTTTATATTTGGTTGCAGGCGACAGCATCACCGAATTTTGGGGCCGTTGCCGGGGAATTTTGTCGGTTTATGTAAGTTACACATTCAAACCAATCAGATAATTTACAGTACAATCCTGAGATCGAGAAGACAGCGAAAAGACTGCGGAAATAAACCAAACACTACAAGGAAACGTAAAAGATGGATAGAATAATTGCCAACCGCACTCTTCGTGAACTCGCCGCGCCAACTGATGAACAACAACCTCACTGCATCAATTTCCCGAATTTAGGTGATAATAATACTTTTGAATTAAAATCTGGACTGATTCATTTATTGCCTATTTTCAGGGGTTTACCGGGGGAAGATCCATACAAGCACTTAAAGGAATTTGATGTAGTTTGCATGGGAATGAAGCCGACCAATGTGACGGAAGAACAGATCAAGTTGAGAGCTTTTCTGTTTTCCCTTAAAGATGATGCGCAGGATTGGCTTTATTATTCAGCTGGAGAAAACGTGCAGACGTGGGCCGAGATGAAGAGACTCTTCTTCGAGAAGTATTTTCCAGCATCGAGAGCTGCCAATATTCGGAAGGAGATTTGTGGAATTCGTCAACATACAGGAGAAACACTTTACGAATATTGGGAAAGATTTAAAAAATTATGCGCGAGTTGTCCGCATCATCAGATAACTGAACAATTGTTAATTCAATATTTTTATGAAGGACTATTGCTTTCTGACAGGAGCATGATTGACGCTGCTAGCGGTGGTGCCTTAGTTGACAAAACGCCAGCAGCCGCGAGAGAATTGATAGCGAACATGGCCTCCAATACACAACAGTTTGGAATCCGTACAGGTCATGGGTCAAAGGGCGTGAATGAAGTTATTGCGACTTCGGTAGAAAAGAGATTGGATGACCTCACTTCTTTGGTGCGACAGTTAGCGGTCTCAAGAAAAGAAGAAGCTAAGGTATGTGGAATTTGTTCAATGGTTGGACATCCTACTGATTCATGTCCAATTTTGCAGGAAGACAATGCTGAACAGGTGAATGCCGTGGGAGGATTCAATGGACCAAATCAAAGGAAGTATGACCCATTCTCCAACACTTATAATCCGGGATGGCGCGATCATCCGAACTTCCGATATGGGAATCCTCAAGGACAACAAGTTTCCACGAATTTCCAGCCATATAGACCACCATTCATGCAGCGCCAAAACCCAAATATGCCGTCAACTTCCGAAGGTAAGTCTTCTTTAGAAGAGGCATTACAAACTTTAACCACGAATACTTTGTCTTTTCAGCGGTCTACGGAAGCGAGCATTCGAAACTTGGAAAATCAACAAAGAAATTTTGACAATCAATTGAGTCAAATTGCAGCAGTGGTAAACCGACTGGAATCGCGGAATTCTGGAAATTTTCCAGCACAACCGGAGGTGAATCCTAGACAAAGTGCAAAGGCAATCACGTTGCGAAGTGGTAAAGAATTGCCGGAATCAATTCCGAAAGCTTCAAAACGAGAAATAGAGGAAGAGATCACGCACTCACCGGAAGAGAAGCAAAAAGTCGTGATTAACAAGGTGCTTCCACCTCCTTTTCCGAGTCGATTAGCAAAGGCGAAGCAGGAAGAACAAGAAAAGGAAATTTTGGACACTTTCCGAAAGGTTCAGGTAAATATTCCTCTTCTTGATGCAATTAAACAGATTCCGCGTTATGCTAAATTTCTTAAGGAGCTTTGTACGTCCAAGAGGAAATTAAAATCCAATGAGAAAGTTCAGTTAGGCGAAAACGTTTCAGCCATTTTGCAAAAGAAAAAACTTCCACCGAAATGCCAAGATCCAGGTATGTTTACTATCCCGTGTCAAATTGGTAATCTGCGAATTGAGAGGGCTATGTTAGATTTAGGTGCGTCCATTAATGTCATGCCATATGATGTTTATAAATCTTTGAATGTTGGACCTCTTAAAGAAACTAACGTGGTGATTCAATTAGCAGATCGATCAAATGCTTACCCGAAAGGTGTGTTAGAGGATATATTGGTTCAAGTGGGAAACATGCTTTTTCCAGCTGACTTTTATATTTTGCAGATGGACACAGATGACTTATCATCTTCCACTCCGATTTTATTCGGAAGACCGTTTTTGAAAACGACTAGAACAAAAATCGATGTTCACGACGGGTCGTTAACTATGGAATTTGATGGTGACTTAATTAAATTCAATATCTATAATACCATGAAAATTCCAGATGATGAGCAATCTGTTGTCTATGTAGATTATGTTGACACATGGATGCAGGAACATTGGACTTCGGACATCACAGATGAAGATGAATTAGTGGAGGATGCGTCACTTTTTCATGGGTGTGAAGAATCAGCGAAAATTGGAAGTCACCAGCAGATTGCGTATTGTTCACCAAGGGATGAGGAGCTTGCGTTGTTTGAAGACTTCAGAGGGAACGTAACTGGCGCAAAACGTTGGCCAAATAAGGAGAAATTCACGTTACCTACTGAACTAGTAGCAGACACGTCACAAGGGAATGGGAATTATGCGTCAGTGGGAGCCTTGAAGAAAAACGAAAGTGACGCTCCATATTGGCCAGCAAAGGAGGAATTCACGCTGACTAGGGAAGCCAAGGTAAAAACGCTACAGTGGGAGGAAGATGCTGATTTGATGGTGCTTAATAATCAAGAGGACATGCTCACATGTGCAGTGGAGACAGTCAACCCATTTCTCCAGCAACTTACATCCGTAGAAGCTTCAAGAGGAGAAGACAAGTTGCTGCCATCATTGCTAAAACCACCAACCTTGGAATTGAAAAGCTTGCCCAATCACCTTAAATATATCTTTTTAGGTGAGAAAGATACATTGCCTTTGATTATTTCTAACCAACTTTCTGATTTGCAGGAAAATCAACTGATCAATGTTTTGAAGGCGCATAAAGAAGCTTTTGGGTAGACAATCGCCGATTTGAAAGGAATCAGTCCCACTATATGCATGCACCGTATTTTGATGGAGGATGAGGCGAAAGAGGTGCGGCAACCACAGCGTCGACTTAACCCGCCCATGATGGAGGTGGTAAAGAAAGAGATTTTGAAGCTTCTTGATGCAGGCATCATTTATCCGATTTCGGACAGTAAGTGGGTAAGTCCGGTACAAGTCGTGCCAAAGAAAACTGGTGTTACGGTCATGGAAAACAGCAATGGTGAGTTAATTCCGACTCGTGTTCAAAATGGTTGGCGAGTATGCATAGATTATAGGAGGCTTAATTCAGTTACTAGAAAAGATCACTTTCCGCTTCCTTTTATTGATCAGATGCTTGAAAGATTAGCCGGAAAATCTCATTATTGTTGTTTAGATGGGTATTCAGGATATCATCAGATTTTGGTGGCACCACAGGATCAGGAAAAGACGACCTTCACATGCCCATTCGGTACCTTTGCTTATCGACGTATGCCATTTGGATTGTGCAACGCACCAGCGACATTCCAACGGTGTATGGTAAGTATTTTCTCCAATTTAGTGGAAAATTGCATGGAAATTTTTATGGACGATTTCACTGTTTATGGAGAGTCTTTTGAAGCATGCATCATTAACCTTGAAAAAGTGCTTAAACGTTGCATTCAAACTAATTTGGTTTTAAATTACGAGAAGTGTCACTTTATGGTTAATGAAGGCATTATTTTGGGTCATACTGTTTCGTCCAAAGGAATTGAAGTCGATAAGGCCAAGATAGATGTTATTCAATCTTTATCTTACCCCGCGAATGTGCGGGAAGTTTGTTCTTTTCTTGGTCATGCAGGATTTTATCGGCGATTTATCAAGGACTTCTCTAAGATTGCGCAGCCCATGTGTCAATTGCTCCAAAAAGATGTGAAATTCAATTTTGATGAACAATGCCGAAATGCGTTCAACGAGCTAAAGGAGCGTCTCACTTCCGCACCGATTATTTAGCCACCACGTTGGGACATTCCTTTTGAATTGATGTGCGACGCGTCAGATTATGCAGTAGGCGTTGTGTTGGGACAAAAAGTGGATAAGGTACCTCATGTCATTTATTATGCTTCTATGACACTTAATGATGCACAGAAAAATTATTCCACTACGGAGAAGGAGTTTCTAGCAGTTGTCTTTGGCTTGGAGAAGTTTCGGTCTTATTTGCTGGGGACCAAGGTGATTATATATTCTGATCATGCCGCGCTGAGGTACTTAGTGAACAAGAAAGAAGCCAAGCCCAGATTGATTCGATGGATCTTATTGATTCAAGAATTTGATGTGGAAATACGCGACAAGAAAGGAGCAGAGAATTTGGTGGCTGACCACTTAAGCCGAATCACACCCAGTGCTACATCTGATATTCTTCACGACAAATTTCCAGATGAGAGCCTTTTTGCAATTCAACAGGTAACCCCTTGGTATGCGGACATAGTAAATTTTTTAGTTACTAAGTCGTTACCCAATGATTTGTCTAGAGCTGAAAAAGATAAAATAAAGCGCGAGGCTAAATATTATATTTGGGATGAGCCTTACCTGTGGAAATTTTGTGCTGATCAGATTGTTAGGCGATGCGTCACAGATGATGAAATTTCATCTATTTTACAATTTTGTCATTCATCTGTGTGTGGGGGACATTTCGGGCCTAAACGAACTGCGCGAAAAATTTTAGAATGTGGATTGTTTTGGCCTAAGTTATTTTATGACTCTTACATGTTTTGCAAGTCTTGCGATCGTTGTCAGAGAACAGGTAACTTGGGATCCAAGGATCAGATGCCATTGACGAACATTCTGGTATGTGAAATTTTTGATGTTTGGGGCATAGATTTTATGGGTCCGTTCCCTTCTTCTTTCGGTAAGAATTACATTCTTTTGGCAGTAGACTATGTTTCTAAGTGGGTTGAAGCTAAGGCTACTATATCTGATGATGCTAAAACGGTAATTGATTTTGTTAAATCAAATATTTTTGTCAGGTTTGGAATGCCTCGAGCCATCATTAGCGACCGAGGAACGCATTTTTGCAACAAGATTTTTGAAGCGCTAATGAAACGATGTGGTATTACGCACCGAATTTCTACCGCTTATCATCCACAAACCAGTGGGCAGGCTGAAGTATCCAACAGGGAAATCAAGTCCATCCTTGAAAAAGTGGTAAACCCAAACCGCAAAGATTGGAGTCTTCGACTAGATGATGCTTTATGGGCTTATCGGACTGCATACAAAACTCCTATAGGTATGTCGCCTTACAGGTTAGTTTTCGGTAAGCCTTGCCATTTACCTGTGGAAATTGAACATCGAGCTTACTGGGCCGTCAAGCAGTTGAACATGGATCAATTAGAGGTAAGCACTAGTCGGAAATTACAATTACAAGAATTGGAGGAGATTCGTAATGAGGCCTATGAAAATTCAAAAATTTACAAGGATAAAACTAAAGCTTTTCATGATAAGATGATTTCTAGGAAACATTTTTCCATTGGACAAAAAGTTCTTCTTTATCATTCAAAGCTTAAGTTATTTCCTGGAAAATTACGATCTCGTTGGCTTGGTCCGTTTATTGTTACTAACGTGTTTCCTCATGGTGCGGTAGAAATTCAGAGCGTTGATACTTCTAAAGTTTTCAAGGTCAACGGACACCGTCTTAAGCCTTATTATGAAAATTCACCGATTGAACAGGTTGACGAAATCGGGTTGGTACCACCAACCTATCTCTGAATTGGTAAGTCCCAACATCAGTCTAGCTTACGACTATAAAGAAGCATGTTCGTAAAGTTTTCAGGTTTGTCATTATTCCTTTATTTTTATTATTTAGTTAGGAATTTTCATTTTTTTAATTAATTATTTTCTGTCATAATTTTTATATTGTTTTATTTTATACCAGTTTTTCATTTAATTTTAAAAAAAAAACGAAAAAGTTTTTGGGGTTACCGCCCATCTTCCCATTTTTCCCCAACAATCTCCAGCCCATTCACGATAACACCTCAATCCCTAATTTTCCAGATTTCTCTTTTCCCTCAACCCTTCGTTCTTGCTATTTCACCATGCCCACTGCCTAAAGCCTGGGTTTCACCACTCATTCACTTGAATCTTTCAATTTCTTCATATCTCTCCCATTCACGTCACCCCCACGCTCCATATCGCCAGCTGTTGGTCTCTGTTTTTGTCGATTATTAATTTTCTCAGTCCACCTTCTGTTCACGTTTTTGGTGTTTTCGTGACTGTTGTGTTTGCTTTTTGCAGGTTTTCTTCCCTGATTGTGACCATGCCCAGAAAAAAGAGCCAAGCATCGACGGAACCTGTCCCCATTCAGGTTGTTTACCCACCACAAGCTCCACCAAGAACCGCAGCTTCAACTTCCACACCGACAGCCAGGTACCCAACTCCAAGAACGCGTCTACGATCCCAGCTGAATTTTACTTTCTGTGGTGTATGGATAGACATATTCCTGTCAACTTAGGATTTTGGTTTATGAATCAGTTTCATTCTGTGCTGCGAAAACAATCTAACCCATTAATCCTTGGTTCATATATCACCCAGATGGCTGTTAATTTGAATGTTTTAGATCTTGACAATACTGACATGACTGTGGCTTGTGAGCTCGAGCCATTGGATATTGACTGTTTATGCAGGATGGGGATTGTGGCCCTAAGCCAAGGACACCTTTCTTTTACTCTTCCTGGGCCGACCACCTTCCCTAGCACCCGAACCTCAACAGGACGTCGTCGGACTCCATCAGCTGCACCACACAATCAGCCACAGGAGAACTCTGCTGCCTCATCCCAACGCCATGATGACCAGGACACTCGCCTTAGCAGACTTGAACGGGCAATGCACCGGATGGAAACCAACTTAATGGCCTATTGGAAGTATCAAGGCTTTCAGCCGCCCCACCCACCAACACCCTAATTCTGCTTACTAGAGAAGCTCCCTTACCTCTTTTCCTTTATTTTTATGCTTTTCTATCATTGAGGACAATGCTGAGTTTAGGTGTGGGGGCGTTCTTTACATTTTTATGTGGATAATTTTGGCTTTGATGTGCACATTGCTGGAATATTTTGGCTGTTTTGGTTGAATGTTGATGCTGTTTTTGGGTGCATTTTAATCAAAGTTACATATCAACCCATGAAACCTGATCATAGTAATTTGGATGACATTGAGCATACACATGAAGTTGATTTGGGCTAAGTAGTTTTAAGATGCGACACATTGATTAATTGCTCTAACTAATCTTATAGACTTGGTCAAAATTTTGCAATTGGAGTGATGGAGTAAACTGTGAAACTTAAGTGGATTCTTAATTTCAATTCGACCAGTGAGGAAATTGAGCCTAAATGACATCATCTTCATGTCATAATATTTTCTTGAATTGAGTGGTGCTCCTCTAGTTGTGTTGCCTCTAGAACTTGCATGGAACCGGTTTGCGTATTGTTTGGTCACAAGGGACTTAGAAATGATTAAGGCCATCTTTGTTTAAAACCATTTGGCTTAAAAAATTGACTCACCTACTACTCTTCCTTTGGAAACAATTTTAAGCCTTGACCTTATTCCTTGAGTCATCACCTCACATTAGAAACCTAACAACCCCATTAGCTTACCTTATCACAAGTTGAATGAAGCATTAACTAAATTGGGACTTTTGTTATATAGTGTGATCTGAGATACTTTTATAGGTACATCTACTCCTATTTTTATCACTTTCTCGTGTTGTTATTATTTTCCCGTGTTCTTAGAATTATTCGAAAAAAAACAGAAAAAGAAAAAGAAGGAAAAGAAAAGCAAAAAGAGAAAAATCAGAAAAAGGAAAGAGAAGAAAGAATAAAGTATAGTGGCTTGAGTTAAGATGAGTAGATGTAGCTCCTTTTCATGTGTCTCAGAATTTGATTGTTTGACCCTTTTTAATTGATGCTTTGTGAAAACTTGTGACAAAACCTTTTCACCATATTTTTACCTCACCCATGAACCAAGTCCCATTACAACCATTAAGAAAGTCCTTTTGATCTATGAGCCCATGTGATCCAAATGAATAAGAATTGGTGAAATTGCAAGCCTATGGTAGTGCAACATGATAGAGTGAGATTTGAGTGAAACACCTACCTGAAAACACTTGAGTGTAAGAGTGAAATCCGTGAGAAGAATTCACTTAATTTCATGTTTACTGTTGAACAAAGGTGCTGAATTTTGACTTGGTTTGTTGGCATTAGTGAAAAGCAATTATGATGTATGTCGCAAATTGAATTTGGTTAGCCTAAGTTGGTGGATTGTGTGCACTTAATTTCTGAAGGATAAATTGATTGAGTTAATGGTTTGATATGTTGCTCGAGGGCGAGCAAAGGTTCGGTGTGGGGAAATTTGATAAGTCATTTTAATTGCATATGTTTTGGACTTAATTTGGTTGATTTGTGAAATTGGTTTATAAAAGTTGATGGAATTGTTGTATAAATGTTCACAGATGGTCTTCAACACCAAAAAGACGAAAAAGGATCAAAAAGAGGGAAAATATGGCGAGAAGTTCGAAAGTCATCAATCTGGGTGAAATTCAAAGATTAGGCGTGGGCGCGCCTAAGGTCAATAATTCTAAATCTGCAGAGTTTCCAGAAGATTGTCTCCAATTAGAACGAAATTGTCGAAGATTCTGTGGGGTTTCTTTTTTTTAAGAAGTTTCCTGCTGAAATTTAAAGAGGATTTAATTGGATAGAATCTAATCAAGATATGGGAGATTTATTTTTAAAAGGAGGCTGACGTGGCAAGTGAGGGAGGCGAGGGTTTTGGAGATTGAGGGTGGCTGGCACCAAAAAAAAAAGAGGCAGACAACAGTTTTTGAGAGTTTTTCCATAGAGTTTTTTCGAGGAGCATCATCGTAGATGGAAATTCCCTAAGCTATCGCACACTACTTTTCATAGTTGATTTCTCCAGCACTTTTCAAGTAGTCTTCGCATAAGTTTAGAGACCTTGAGTGATTTAATTTTCTGCAGAATTTCTCTTGTCGTTAACATTACTTTTATTAAAAAACTAGTTATGGAGATTATCTCTTTATTTATTTCTTTTGTTTTCAATTCAAGTATGAGTAGCTAACTTTCTTGTCTTGGTTGAGGGATCCAAGTTCCATGCTATTGTGGTGAGATGTTTCGAATCTTCTTCATATTTATTAACGTTCATCGGGTAATTTCAGATTAATCTTTTTAATTGGATTCATTAGTTTCTAGGTGCGCAACTAGAGATTAATAGATCTAATCGCTAGGTTAACAAAATCTGACGTTCAATTTTGGTAACCACAAGTAGCAATTAGGATTAACCTCTCTACGTTAGAGTCGAAAAGTCCTAAGAACTTATCCACCTGATTGATTTCATGTCGTACATGTTATCACTTTTCATTGGGATCTTAATGCTATTATGCAATTAATCTATGATCGTATCTAGATTGTTGTTTAATAAGGTTGCTAGGATACATGTTTCTAGTCAATATAATTGATAGGAAATTCTCTCAATGAATGTTCGTTAATAATCATACTTTTTGTCGAGGATCCATAATAGCATGGTAACATCGGTGACCGAAACCAAGGTATTTTTCCTATTGATTTTTCAGTCTTGATTATTACTTCAATTTGCAATTTTTCCTTTCTGATTTTTATTCTTCTTTCAGTAAGTAACAAAACCCCCTTTTTATTATTTGTGTCGTTTGAATTCGTGATTTTCATAATCGTAAAATTCCTCGTGGGAATGATATCCGCTTGCCGCTACTACATTAATTTGTTTTAACGGAAGTGATTTCTTTTATATTTGGTTGCAGGCGACAGCATCACCACAAATTCTATCGTTAATCTATTATTTGTGATTTCAGTTATCTTATACACAAGTTTCATAGAGAAAAGGATGCCCACGAGCGAATTAGTCCGACGACTCACATTGCTCTTCTGAAATAGTCCAGAACACAGAAGCAAGGCGGGTCTGAAAGGTAGATGATTCCTTATTATATATGGAAACATCGTTATATTGGTTGGTACACGACGTTACACATTCAGTTCCCACTTCTACGCGATTAGTAATGAATACTAAGAGCATGCAACAGGATCTTCTATTGATTCGCTCCAGTGATTAAGATTTTGCTACGTCGTTGATGTTCATCACTCTCGGTAGAAATGGTATAAAATTTCTTGGAAGTAGCTACTAATAATTCGAGGAAAAAGAAACATCTACACAAGTTACGTGCATTTGATTTGATTGGACCAGATCACTGGTTTGAGACAGAGGACCACCGCACATCAATCTATACTTATGACCCAACAAAATTACCCTGTATAATAAAACATGTATTCATCAAATTAAATATATTAGACAAATTATAAATTATATGAAACATGTGTTGCACTCGTGTAGGAACTAAGAATGTGAATACCGTTTTGTATTGGTCGGTACGTATTATATCAAACCAAAATTAATACGTAACAAAAGGTTAGTCATATAGGATTTAAATATTGGTTAGTACCGATTCATTTTGGATGGTACCAGTTGATATTTAAAAAATAGGAGACTTTTTTGCTAATTTTTTAAAAATTTAAAATCTCCCTCACTCCCTTTGACCTACCTCTTTTCTCCTTTTTTAAAGTTTTTTTAATTAGTTATTTTATTTACTTCAACTTTTATAATTATTGTGAATTTTTAATTTTTTTAAATAATAATAAATATTTTTATTACTAATAATAATTATAAATTAAATAAAACTTAAAAATAAATTATTTTTATTTAA
>JANZLC010016311.1:0-27935 GCA_026413385.1 Erythroxylum gracilipes
TTGGGTTCGAGTGCTAGAAACTCCCCAAGACCAAAGAGGACAATACTGATTAAGGTTGGGTGTCGTGGTATAACCCATAAACACATGCCGGGGTATAACCCCCCAACACCGAAAGGTGGGGTGTGGGGCCCAACACCATTGGCTTATTACAAAAATACAAAATAGAAAATGAAGCAATTCCCTTAGACTCTTGATCACTTGATCTCTTAGCTATCACCTGAAGAGGGGATAGAAAGGGGGTAATCTTGAAAGCTCGTGGGTTACAGTTTATAACAGAAAAGTAAGTAACACTTTTGAAACCATTTCACTTGTCATAGAAAATATCTTATTGAATCGTAAAATACTTGTTTTTCAAAATTCTTGTCGTGTAATCAAATTCACAACTGCAAGACATGAATGCATCAGACTTGTTCAAACATATTATAAGCACATAAGTACATCAGGGTGGTTTGGGTAAGTCCATAAACATGACGCACTATACATTTCCACATAAGAGTCCTGTGTAGTCGTAATTCTTGAGGGAGTCCTTCAAGGAGCTCCGTGCTACTAGCGAGCTGGCAGGAGAAGCCGATAACTTGGGTCAACGTGCACGTGACGATTCTTGAAGGAATACCCCAAACCTACATAACACATATATTTTAAACTCTTGTAAACTTGTTGCCTAAAATGGCACTTATTTTGAAAACTTGCTTTTCATATATTTTCTATAACTTAAAAATCATTTCCGAAAACTTAATTTCATAAACAATTTGTAAAGACTTTTCATCAATCATCACACAATTTATGAAGCAAACATATAGCAGATTTCACAAATCATTCATAAACAATAGATGCAACACTTATGATGCAATTGAAATCAATGATTTTCTTTGATTTAAAGAAAACAGTAGTGGCTTATTGATTCTATTATAAACATGTACCCACCTTGATTTCCTTGCTTAAACACTTGACGTGCTTACAGTGCCTCTTCTCTTTGCAAACAATCTGAGGCATCAAAGGTTTTTTCCTGTTGTTCCTCTTGTCTCTCTTGATCCCTTTATACAATGACAAAAATCCCACTCAATAGGGTTTTCAATTGAAAATCCCTCAAAGCACAATCACTAAAAATTGGTTTTAAAAATACTTAAACCCAAACATTTTCTAAACTTCACGAACTAAAATCCTGTTAAAAACCCAAAAGTTTCAAAATGATCTTACCTTCATTCTTCACCAAATGAAGGTATCCTTAGCTCAAAGGGAAGTTCTTCTCTTCCTTTACCTTTTTCTCTTCTTGAACAATCTTAAAATCTCTCTTGAAAGCTAAGGAAATTAAAACCCCAGCTTGTTTCTCTTTTTTCTTTCTTTCATTCTTTTTCATGTCTCTCTCTCTTGTCTCTTTTCTCATCCATGCTTTTTGTTTCTCTAAAATATTCTCATTCACGTTTTCTCCTTTATTTATAGGCAAGACAATACTTCTTCTTCCAATTATGTCCTTAATGAGTCCAAAAAGTCCATTTTATCCTTCCTGATAGGCTTATGTCCTTTTAACCTTAAGTGTCTTGCCAAAAATATCCTTAAACATTATGACATGACACTTTCTTATAGAAAAATATCCTCCATTGTCTTAAGTTTCTAATGCCACCGAAATCATTCAATTTGATTCAGTGATTCAAAAGATATACTTTAACCATTTTTGGACTGCTATTGTCCAAAACAACACACTATGAACAACTTTCATCCAAAACTTGAAATTCTTAGGAACTAAATTATAATTCACTTCCTTCAGATACTTTGTAGCTCTATGTCTCTAGTTTACCACAAATCAGAAATCATCTCATTTGGATTCCTACAGATCAAGATATCATCAAAACACTGAAGTATGTTCAGTGGGATAACACCAGTTCATATCCTTTAAGAGCACACTCACTATACCCGTCCCACCTTTTCCACTCAATCTTTCTTACTTCATTTTAAATAGCTTAGATTTTTGGTGGAGAGGTAGAGAAAAGTCTTAAGAATCCAATGGTTCAAGAATCAAGTCAATCGGGTATCTAGAGATGAAGTTATGGCCAAAAGAAGCAACCATGTTTTTGGCCTCAATCATACTAAACCTGTTTCGGAGAAACAACCATAACTTTGTATAGAAATTTCTGATTGAGGTCTTCTTTAGATAGTTCGAAATAAAACTTCAAGAATTATAACTCTCATGAAGACATCAAAGGAAAATGCTTTCATTTGAGGGGTCAAAAATAGAACAGACGATATGACGTCATTTTTGAGACGAAGTAGCGTCATCAGACAACATAAGGTTGGAAAAATTATCATAACTTTCTCTAAAGATATTGAATTAAGGTTTTCTTTATATATTTAGAAATAAGCATTCAAGATCTACAACTCTTATGAAGAAGTCGAAGGCAAATTCTTTCATCTGAGGGGTCGAAAATGGATCAGACGATATGACGTCATTTTTGAGACGAAGTGACATCATTAGATGATACAAGGTTGGGAAAATTATCGTAACTTTCTCTACAAATATCAGATCGAGGTGTTCTTTAATTTTTTGGAAAGAGGGATTCAAGATCTACAACTTTCATGAAGGCCTCAAAGCGAGATTAAGCCTCTAAAAGGGTCAAAAATGGGGCAGAAGAAGGAAGCAAAAAGGTCAAACTAAGACAAAGCAAAAGTCAAACTAAGACGAAGATGACATCATACTAAGACGAAGATGACATCAGTAGAACTAAGACGAAGTTGGCCAAAACTAAGATGAAGATGACGTCACTAAGACGAAGATGACGTCATCTAAGACGAAGTTGGCCAAACTAAGACAGAAGTAATCAAAAGGGCATAACTTTCTCTACAAATATCGGATTAAGGTCAGTCTTGGACCGTTTTAAAGAATACTTCTAGATCTACAACTTCCATGAGACCTCAAAGACAAATTCTATCTTTCAAAGGATCAAAAATGGAATAGAAGATAGAAGATGAATAGTAACTTTATTTTACTTTCCTTTCATTTTACTTTTGCTTCAGAACGTCTCCACTTATAAAGATCATAACTTTCAGCTCAAATGTCCAAAATTTTTATACTATATATCATTGGAAAAAAGAAAGATCTATATCTTTCCAGAAGGCAACTTTGTCAAAATCTATTTATATCAATCCCAAATTTGCTCCTAAAGTCCAAAGACGAATTTTACATTCATATACCAACGTACTGCACTTAATTCTTAACTTCATGACAAATTTTGAGACTCTTAAAGATAGAATTGAAATTCGATGTCTTCATACGAAATGTAGCCATATATCTCTATTTTAATCCAAATTAAGAATCATCTTGTTTGGACAACTAGAGAAAAAGTTGTGACTAAAATAATGAAGCATACTCAGTGAACATTTTCCAGATCAACTCTTTATTTCAAAATCTTTCCTTACACAACTCACGCCAAGATCACTCTTTCTACTTCATTTACTCTTCATTCTCAACTCCATTTCAAATCACTTTCCTCCATAAAGAAATCAAAATCCTTGAATAATCACGAACACGAATAACAAAACATACACATATATACCTATTATTCATCAATTTACTACACAAATATTGCTTTCATTTTACTGCTAATTTTCACCTTAATTTTTTCAATTTCAAAAATCTCTTATCCATCAAAAACACCATAGCAAATCATGAATCTATCCACTTTCATTATTCCCCACTTTATTCTTGTCTATCATTTCTTGGTTTAAGAACTTTCATTCACGTGCTCTTAACTCGTGACTAATCACCAAAATTTCTCATTCAATAATTCTAATTTTTTATGAAAAGTTCGGGGTCCAACATAATATTTCTTTTCATGCATTATAAGAGTCATTGTTTTATTTTCTTGATCCCTTACAAGAGCCTTTAGTCTATTCATCATCATCATCATCGTCAACATCTAATTGAAGTCCCACTAAGACGCAGAATTTGGAGAAGTTCAATAATATGCAAATCTTACTCTTACTTAATAGAAAGGTTATTTTTAATAGACTCACATGCAATATATCGTAAAGATCTTTGTTCCATTTATGACTCTGAAATTAAAATTGCTTGCTTGCGCGCACAAGCATTTTAGAAAAACTCGACCTCCGTTGTCAAGCTTCTTAACTAAACTCTTAAAAAATGAAGTATTTAAAATATTTTTCCAAAAAATCTTCTTTTAGTGATGAAATACACTTCAATTAAAAATAATGACGAAATACATGTGTCATAAATATCACACTTGTACCAATCAAATGCTGCCTACATGACAATTAAACCCAATTTTAAAACTTAAACCGAATTAATTAAATATGACTCAAACTAATAATTTATTTTAATTATCTTAAATTAATCGAATTTAATTAGTTCATGTCAAGTTTAAAAGTTAAGATGAGTTACTATATTACTGACAATTGGTTACTTAATATTTGATATTTAGATCGTATATATTTCGTCGTTATTTTTTAAACCAAAGTCTAAGAAAAAAGTTTTCTTTAAAAATTTTTGAAGAAGAAATTTTATCGTTGTTTTTAACTTTCCATGACAAACAAATTAGTAATTATGTATCCAAAATGTGATCACTATTTAATATTTAAAAATTGTGTACGCAACTTATATTTTTCAAATTTATTTTGTTAATCATATTAATGAAAACAACATTTTGAATTAAATTATTCATAATTTTGTTAAAAATTAATATATTAAATAATATATATTTAGTTGATAGTAAATCAAATTATGAAAAAAAACAAATACCACTTTTTATGATTTTCATAATTTTTGAAAATAGGAAAAAACCAATACCAAAAATAAAAAACCAAAAACTTAAATAAACATATATTTTTAGCTGAATTTGGAAACAGAAATAGAAAATCAAAATAAAAACGGAAAACAATCACGTACTTAAAGTTAACTATTAAAATAACCAATATTTAAAATATTTTATTATTTATAATTTCACTAGCCTTGGGCAAATATACAGTTAGCATATCTTACTTTACATAGAGATGCCAAAAAAGGCACGGCCTGGCTCTATTTTAGCACGGGTAGATCGAACCATGAGCGGGTTACGGGCCTGCGCTGCCTGGCCCAGCCTGTGGTCTGACCGTTACTTCCAAAATGATATCATTTTATCCGTTATTACCAAAAAGACGTCGTTTTACCCGGCTTGCCATTTTTTAAAGAAAAAATTCCAAAACGACGTCGTTTTGGCCGGGCCACTGATCGACCCATCCCGGCCTGCTGGGCCATTGGCCACCATCACCCGGGCTCGAGATCAGACTTGGGAGCGCATTGGACCAGGCCTAGGTGTGTTTTTTTATATATATATTTTGGACTTGTTTTAAGTTATATTTATTTTGGACTTCCAAGTGTTATTTAGCCTAAGTCTTTTATTATTTGACCTATTTAAGGTTAGGAAAAGACAACTTTTGATCAGATTATTTTCTCGTGTGCCGCCGGCCATATTGAGAGGAGAAACCCCTCTTGTTCTTTTTAACTTAGGAACTAAACATCATTTATCAACTGAATCAGATTGTGACGTAATTTTGATCTTAAACAACTTTCTTGGTTTGTTCTTTACCCATTATTTAAGTAAATTTGAAATCTTGCGTATTGGATTTAATTTTAGTTAATTCGAATCTATCCTCTTCTTCTTTCCTTGAATCTGAACTTTTCAATCTTTCAATTCCGTGTGTTCACGTTATTTGGTATTAGAGCATCGGTGTGGAGGAGAATTCTTATTCAACTCCATCAGAATTCAAGAAACCGCTACCCATCACTATCCAATTATCATCAGTTCATCAATTCAGGTGTGAATTAATTTTTGGCCTAGGGTTTCAATATTTCTTCTTGTTTTTATTTGGTGTTTTCAATTATTCTTATTGCTTTTTTTGTTGAAACTTTCAGCCTATGTTAAAAAAAGTTCGAAAAAAAGTTGAAAAAAAGTCCGAAAAAGGGTATAGAAACAACAACAAAAATTTGTTTTTTTGGTTTTTTTGTTTCATCATACTCTTACTTGCTAGTTGGTTTGCAATTTTCACACCCTTTTGATTCTTTTGATCAGTTGAGAATTGATTCCAAGTGGTGATTTGAATTTCAGAGGGAATTGAGTAGTAAAAGGCAAGAGTGTGAGAGTTTATTTGAGGGAGTCATTGCTGTGACTTAAACATGAGAAGAGTGACATCATTTGAGTGAAACACGTGAGAGAATGTATGAAATTATTTATTACTAACCTTGTTTTGTAGGTATATCCTTTTATCTACAATGTCACAGGGAGGTAGTAATGATGACAACCAAGGGGGAGCTGCAAATATCACTTTCACTTTGAGAGCCATGCAGCAACAATTTAAGAGGTTTAATCTAACCTTAACTGAGATTAGGGGACAGATGGATGAGCTCAGATAAGGGAGACGCGAGGAACCTCAGGATATTTGTACAGATGTACACCAGCAGCAACCACCACCTTGGTATGAGCCAGAGGAGGATGACTTTGAGGAGGAGGAGGAGTTTAAGGTATGCAGACCTAGGAGAGCTCAGAGAGTTGAGCCATTTAATAGAAGAGATGGAGACCTTAAATCCATCAAGAGGCAAATCCCAGCGTTCAAGGGAAGGAATGATGCAGAGGCTTACCTGGAGTGGGAAAGGAAGAACTTGGTTTTTGAGTGTCACAATTTTTTCTGAAGATAAAAAGGTAAAGCTAGCCACTGTTGAATTTACAGATTATGCACTAATATGGTGGGATCAGTTGATGACATCCAGGAGGAGAAATGGAGAGATGTCAATTACTACTTGGGATGATATGAAGGCATGCATGAGGAAGCGGTTTGTGCCTTCTTACTATTACAGGGAGATGCACCAGAAACTCACTCAGGGGTCTAAATCAGTGGAGGACTACCACCACGAGATGGAGGTGGTATGATCCGAGCCAGCATAGAGGAGGACCCAGAGGCTTCAATGGCCAGATTTTTTAGTGGACTCAATAGGGAGATAGCCAATGTTATGGAGTTGTAGCACTACTTAAAGATTGAAGACATGGTGAACATAGCCATGAAGGTGGAGAAACAAATCAAAGCTAGAGTGTTAGTAAGGAGTGAGGCGAATTCTAACCAATCATAGAGTTCAAAATGACCCAAGAGAGAGAAGTCGAAAGACAAGGGCTGAACTTCAAGGAGACACTCAAAAGGCCGAATGTAAGGTTTGACCCTAAAGGTACACCTAACACCTAAGCTTTTTCTAGTAAGCATTCTAGCATTAAATGTTTAAGGTGTTTGGGTACTTACCATATTGTATCTCAATGTACAAATAAGAAAGTCATGATTATGAGGGATAATGGGATGATTGATTTGGAGGATAGTGGTAGTGAATCTGAGCTTGTTGTTGATAATGATTTTGAGGATGATAGTTGCTTCGAGAGAGCTGTTACAGGGAAAGTACTAGTAGTTAGGAGGGTACTGAGTGCTAGGGCCACAAATGAAGTTGTAAATCAGAGAGAGAATCTTTTCCATACAAGGTGTTTAGTTGGTGGGAAAGTATACAATTTGACCATTAATGGGGGTAGTTACACTAATGTAGCTAGTTGGACTATGGTACAGAAATTGAGTTTGACATGCAGGATGTAACACCCCACTCCCGCGTGACTCGAACCCGACATTGTTGGTGATATCCGAGTCCGTACCCCGCGAGGGTGGCGTACTACATCAGTCAGTCGAAACTCAATATAAAATTTTTCTTTTTAAAACATTCATTCGCGCGATAGACAGTAATCAATCTAAGCCCACATTCATAATAAACATTTTCAGTTATTACAATCATTCAATAATAATTTACAAAAGTCATTTAATGAACAAAAAGAAAGCATCCCGTTACAGAGATTTTAGAATACAATTATGAGACACTAATGCAGACGCGCACTAATCCCGACTTCTATCTTTCATTTGCATACAGTAGACATACTCCCGTGTCGAACAGGGTACTCTTCAAAGCCTGAAAAATAGATGCAAATTTTGGGTGAGTTTTGCAAACTCAATGAGGAACCATCATCGATGGTTCGCCCAATTTATGCAACACACAAGCACATTACAATAATAGCACAGTCAGAAATACCATCTTAGTAATAGATATAAGCAGATCACAATTTTATAAGGCATTCATGCCTTTTCCAATTTACAGTATTCAGTCAAATGTGTATGCAATGCACATGTGACACTTTCTCATTTTATTACAGTGTTGTGACCGAGCGCAAAAACAGTGAACAGTGTATAGTAGACGCGTCTAGGGAGTAGGAGAGCCCTCTAGGTATGCACTAACTCCCTTCGAGCTCGAGGCTCTTTTTTAGTATCAGTATCAATGGCGACTCTGGTCACAACTGTTGTTATTATCCGTTTATGCATTTGTGTATGAAATACATATGCCCAATTAACAGTCCATATCAAACAGTCTACCCCAGTAGAGGCAACGAAATGAAGCACAGTCTAGCAAGCAATGCACAATGTGCACATCCAAAATACTTCAAGCAATTAATCATAGTATCACAGTAATAGCAAACAATTCACGTTCATATAACACAATTCTTCCAGTCACAATTGATCACATCACAACTAAGCAGTAACAGTACAAGCCATTCATGTATCACAATTTCACACAGTGGAAGCAATTCAGCTCACAGAATCACAACCAGATACACTTCTATGTCAGCTCTTCCAATTCATCGGACCATCTGAGTCCGGAATCTAGTCATAAACAAACACAGTTCTAATCCCACCATTATTCCCCACATTAAACATATAATAATTGAACGAAAGTCATCTCAGTCACTCACCTGTACTTTCGAGCTAATACCTGGAAGTTTCAGTGACGTCAGTGGATCAACACTCCAAGAGGACCTCTATAACAGTGACAATATACACACATTACCAATTGGTCATTCAGAAACATTTCAGAACGCACATGTAACAATTAGAAGGTGCACAATGCATGTTCATGATATTCCCAGCCTTAATTCAATATTTTCCATCATAAAAATTCGTATAAAAATTAAAAATCTAACGACACTGACGGTACTCAATTCGGACCTCTATAGGTCTAAAAATCAATAAAACAGTGATTCAGGAACAATTACCCGGACCCACGTTAATTTCTCGTCCAAAAATTCCCAATTTCTCATAAAATAAAATTCAATATTCTACAAATCCGATGGCTTAAGAATCAGGTCAATCAGATGTCGGATGGAAAAGATATGAGCAAAAGAAGCTCAAAACTAATTAAATAAATAAAAATAAAAAATGCCATCTCGCACTCGCGAGGCGTCGCCCTCGCGAGTCGGCGCCAGAAACAGCTTCGTCGCACTCGCAAGGCGGGTGCCGATTGAAAACAACCGCTCGTGATCGTGAGCTAGCCTTTATCAGATCCGTTCGCAACTGCGATCGGCTCGCGCCCGCGAGCCGTAACTCAAACCATCATCTCGCGATCGTGAGATGCTCGCGATCGAGAGCTCCTGCTGTTATTCTTCCCTTTTTTCATGTTTCCATCCGAAATTCAAATACCCATAACTCTTTGCATACAACTCAGAAAATTACAAACTATATCTCATTGGAAAGATCATGAAAACCTCTACAAGTTTCATGAAATACACAAAAATCAAATTCATCCTCTAAGGGTGTCAAAAATACACTCAAAGATACTGCCCAATTAATGCCTCTCAAAACAGTACAATCTTTTGTAAATTCAATAACTTCCCATTTCTTCAGTCAAAAATTACACAATAAATGTACAAAAAAAGATCAAAATGTTTTCTGGAACTTTCATGAACAACCTGAAATTAAATTCACTTGCTAACTAGTTCAAACAATTCAACAAAGAATCTGCCCAATGAAATTACCCAATCTGAATAGCAAATTTTAACACAGCATAACTCCTTGTACAATTGTCAAAAAAATCACTACCTTATATCACTGGAAAGATAAGATCTCATACTTCAATTTTTATGAAGGACTCAAATCCAATTCCATCACTAACAAGCTCAAAACTGTTATGGAAATTACTGCCCTGATTAGCAGTTAATAACCTAATTCAGATTCAGTTTTTGAAAACTCATAACTCTCAAATATGATATCTAAAAATAGCATGCTATATACCATTTTCAAAATAATTTCTTCCTCTACAACTTCTCAGGAGATAACTGAAGCCAATTCAATTCACAGAAATCTCTAAAATTGCTTCTAATCAGAATGGTCACAAAATCTACTCTTAGGCTAGGTTTCACCACAATGTACAAAATCAGTCAATAGTTAACAGTTCATATCTCCCAATATACATATCGAACAATTGCAAAATAAGTGGAAATGGAAAGCTAACTTGATAGGCATAAACGTTCATGAAGACCATGTTCACCAATTCCTTCTAAATTAATCTAGAAAAATCATCAAAACCTTAGGTCATTTGGTTCGGTTACTGTTTACACAAGCCACAAGAGTACCTTTACAAGCCAAAATTCAACCTCTTAAGGCTAAATTTAGACAACACCTATTTAATAAGAAAATATAGTCAATCAACTAAAGTTTCATTTGGCACAAACCGTACCTCATTTTCATAACCACATAATTAGTTATGATCAAAACAGTGTACTAGTTCAAAACCAAATTTTCAGCTTTACTACTCAATGCACTTCCTATCATGCCAATTCCAATTCTACTACCATAAGCATACCAATTGGACACCAAATCAGTCCCTAGATCATTCATACATTCACTTAGACTAATAGTCACAATTTGGCTGCACTAATCTCTTCATTTCCATGCAAGAATAATCATCAAGAATCAATCCAAAATCAAGCTAAAACACTTCAATCATACTACTTCATCAAGTCATACTCAAACCTCACCTTATACCCAACAATTCATACTAAGATATTCATCAAATTAATGCATCAATCATCACAATAAATGCACCATAACTCCCATTGAATGCATCTAACAACCATGATTCATAAAAGACATAATTAAAGCATAATTAAACACTTACCAATTCAAGCTTTTCCACTCTTCAATTCCTTCAATTCTTTCTTTACTACTCTCACTAACAACTTCTTCTAACACCATGCAAGTGTAAGGTCATCATGGAAAGGAAGGAGCTTGGTTGCATGAAGAAGAGCTCTTGAGTTTGGAGGAAGGATTACTTAAAAGAAGGAGAAAATCGATGGATGGGGATAAAATGGAAAGTAGGTTTCGGTCGAGTGATGAACATAAGCCACCAAAGTTTGCTTTTCATTCTTTTATCAAGGCAATAACCGAGAGAGAGGAACAAGCAAAAGACAAAAACCATTAATCCTAAGGACAAGTGGCATATAAGGGAAAAAGACAAAATAGTAATAAAACAAAATACTTGTATAGGATTTAGAAACCCTAATAAAATTTGACTCATTCTAGTCCAATGGCCCTAATTTCAATTCCATAATAATATACCCAATATTATAGTGCCATTGGATAGAAATTTTCACTACCGAAAATTGACCGGTTCGCCACTTGGCGATTTTCCGGTCCAGAAATTTTCTCCGGAAAATTCCAGAAAAATTCCTAAAAATCCTTTAAAATGTAAAACACTCAATGGAGCACTCAAAATAATTTTTCAAACACAATGACTACGTTAATCACAATAAAATTGCATTAGGCACAAAAACCGGGAATGTCATGTATGCATGTACAGTTATTTGCATGTGCACAAATTCTCTGTTTACCAATACTAATATGCATGAGCAGTCCTAATTAAGCCCAATCCATCTCATCATATGCCAAATTACTATTCTACCCTTCCAATAGGGGGTGGGATGTTACAATTCTCCCTCCTAATAAAAATTTCGTTCGCGAAATTCTTACCTGGTTGATCTAATAGGTGAGGATACTGTTTCCTCATATGCTCCTCGGTCTCCCAAGTAGCCTCCTTAGTTGAGTGGTTTCTCCAGATCACTTTCACCCAATGTTTTGAAAACCGGACCGGACCGGTCGGTGGTCCGGTCCGGTTTACCTTTCAAAATTGGTGTCTAATTGGACCCGTCCGAACCGGTCAAAACCGGTCAATTGACCGGTTTTTGACCGATCCGACTGGTCCGGTCTGACCGGTCCAACCGGTCAGACATTTTTTTTAATTTTTTTAAATATTTTTTTAAATATTTTAAATATTATATATAATTAAATATAATTATTACATCACACCGGTTCGACCGGTGGTTGAACCGGTCTAACCGGTCAAACCGGTGACCAGTAAGGCCACCGGTTCGATGACCGGTTCGATTTTCAGAACATTGGTAGTTACTAAAGATTTTGATGACTTGAAAAGACTAATACTAGAAAATGACCACAAATGACCACGTGGGTTTCTCAGAAATTGCATCAAAATCAGCTGTGAAGAAATGGGACGCCGGGGATTATGCCAGTTGTTATTGGGGCAGCTGAGTGTGTAAGATATTAATAGAGGAGAGCCGTATTACTTTCCTTTTTAAAATGAAAGAATAGCAATATATTCGTTACTTGCACTTTTGCATCATATTTCCTTTTCTATTTTCATTCTTTTTGTATTTTTTATTCTTTTCATACAGTAGTTAGTATCAAAGCACTGATCTTTAGATCTGTAAAGTTTAAACCCGCGACAGAAAATAGATCTCAAGAGTTGAAGCAAACTTAAAGGCTATGATTAGAAGCAATGATCAGAAAAAAGAGGAGATATTGGAGCTAAGGGAGCTCATATTTGGCCCGACTTTTCAAGTAAGTTAGTCAAGGGCTCTTATGGAGGCTTCAAGGAATAAAACTGTTGTGAATCAAGAGACCAGTGAAATTCATACAATGGGACAAAGGCAGGGAGTTGAGACACAAGCTACAGGTAACATGAAATCTAGCCAATTTCCAAATTATAGTTTCCCCATTTTGATGGTATCGATTTAGTTGAATGGGTATATAAGGCAAAACAATTCTTTGAGATGGATTCTACTCTTAATGAATGTAAAATAAGATTAGCTTCAATTCATTTTGTCTTGAAGGTCATTCAATGGCATAAAGGGGTCATGAAGAGTAGATCTGAAGTAGTACCCAATTGGACAGAGTATGTGGAGGCTCTTAGTGCTAGATTTGGTGATCAAGTATTCTCAAATCCCAAGCTTAAAAATCTGAAACAATTGGGGTCAGTACAAAAGTATCTTAATAGGTTTGATCTACTACTAACCAACGTAGATTTAAGTGAAAATTTGTTAGACCCCAGACAACTCAGAATAATATTTACATATATATATATATATATACATATATATATATGTATATATATATAGGTGATGTTAGTTGCGGGGAGGAGCTGACAACCTTATGATTGGTTGTCAGCTAACCGAATCTGTTATTTCTAACAGATTCTTTGTATAAATAAGCAGTATTTGCAAATAATTCTAATGGAAAATACAAGGAATAGAGTTTTAAATTGATGTTATTATTATTCCAGTGGATTGTTATGACATGGTCTTAGGCATTCAATGGTTGACTACATTGGGTTGAAAGATGAGATCCAAATGCTAGTGAGGATGTTTAACCCTAAGTCCATGGTGGAGGTGTATTCCTTTGTCAAATTACAGGAAACTGCCTTGTCTAGCCAAATAGCAAATAAAAGCTCCTACAGACCAAACTTCCTTCCAAACAAACCAACACCTATCCAATTCAAAACTCCACAATTAAAACCAACCTTGTCAATTCAATTAGCCACTTCAATAAACCAAACACTTTGACCCAAATTCCAAATATTAACACACCTATTCGAAATACAACAAATAATTCAATCTTACAGACAAGGAAATGGATGATAGAAGAACTAAAGGCCTTTGTTTCTGGTGTGATGAAAGATATACATTTGGTCATAAATGTAAGAGGAAGCAGTCCTACATGATAACAGACATGAGATAAGGGATCAGATAGAAGAAGAGATGGATGAAGTATCAATAGGTGAGTAATCAGTGGAGCAATTAGCTGAGATTACAGACCACCAAATCTCACCAAATGCACTCACTGGTGTTCCTAACTTTCAGACCATGGTCATTAATGGCTCAGCGGGAAAGAGGCAGCTGTATATTCTTAGTGATTCTGGAAATACTCATAACTTTATGAGTGAGAGGCATGCAGCAGAATTAAGGTGTCAATTAGAACTCATACATGTGATTAAGATAGCTGCAACTGGAAGTAAGCTCACTGGTAACAGTATTTGCAAATAATTCTAATGGAAAATACAAGGAATAGAGTTTAAAATTGATGTTATTATTATTCCAGTGGATTGTTATGACATGGTCTTAAGCATTCAATGGTTGACTACATTGGGTGAAATAAAATGGGATTTTAGTGAGTTGAAGACGAGTTTCAAAAAGGGAATAATATGTATACTTTACAGGGAAACAAACAAACTGTATCAACTATGTACGAAGGCTAGTTGCAAAAATTACTAGCCAACCCCAACCATTTAGCTTCAATGCAGACGTATCAACTGCAGGTCATGTGGTGTGAACTTGTCAATCAACTAACTACAAGGAAGGAGGAGTTGCAGGACTCTCAGCTACTAGAGATAATGCAAGGTTTATTGAGTGAGTCTGAGGAGCTATTCCAAGAACCCACAAGTTTACCTCCTCACAAAGCTCACGATCACAGAATTATTCATAAGGAAGGTGTTGATCCAGTCAATAAGAGGCCCTACAGATATAGGCCTTTACAAAAAGATGTTATAGAATAGATTACTAAGGACTTGCTGGTTTCAGGAGTTATTTAACACAGCGTAAGCCCTATTGCCTCTCGTATGGTTTTAGTTAAGAAGAAGGACAATATAGGGAGGATGTGCGTAAAATATAGGGCATCGAATGAATTGATTGTCAAGGATAAGTATCCAATTCTTCTCATTAAGGAATTATTAGATGAACATTATGGTGCTACAGTGTTCTCTAAAATTAATCTTAGGTCAGGATACTATCAAATAAGGATGTACGAGCTTGACATCCACCAAACAACTTTTGACAAACATGATGGCCACTACGATTTTGTAGTTGTGCCATTTGGGTTAACGAATGCACCCTCCACATTCCAAATCCTTATGAATGATGTTTTCAGGCCCTATCTAAGGAAATTCATTTTAGTTTTCTTTGATGATATCTTGGTGTATAGTAGAACACTTGAGGATCATCTAGAACACTTAAGGATTACTTTTTAGCTAATGAGATAGAACTTTCTAGTAGCAAAGAGGAGTAACTGCAGGTTTGGGGATACAGTGATAGAGTATTTGGGGCATTTTATATCAGCTGAAGGGGTATCTACTAATCGAAAGAAAGTGGAAGTTGTAGCACAGTGGTCAGTTCTTACAAATACTAAATAATTGACTAGTTTCTAGGATTAACTGGCTACTATAGAAGGTTTGTAAAAGGGTATGGAGTAATTGCAACACCACTCACTAATTTACTAAAGAAGCAGGTAGAGTTTGTGTGGCCATCAAAGGCAAATCTCACATTCAACCAACTTAAGCAGGCTATGATAATAGCCTCAGTGTTATCATTACCTGACTTTTCTACTACCTTTGTTGTGGAAAGTAATGCTTCAAGGACAGGTATAGGAGTTGTTCTTATGTAGAGAGGACATCTTATTGCTTATATCATCAGTAAGTCATTGTTCCTATTTCATCAAAAACTTCCAGTATATAATAAGGAGTTGTATGTTATTGTCTTTGCTATTAAAAAGTCATTATCTAGCTGACAGGCATTTTATACTTTAGAATGATCATAAAAGTCTAAAATATCTACTGGAACAGAAGATTACTACATGTAGTTAGTCTATTTGGCTAGCTAAGTTAGATGGTTATGATTATGAAATCAAATATAAACAAGGGAAAGATAATTTGGTAATTGATGCATTATCTAGAATTAGTGGTCAACAGCTTCAGTATATGGCCTTATTTGTGGTTTCTTCTGACTTATTGACTAGAATTCAAGCTTCTTGTGAGGGAGATTTAAATGTACAGAAGATCATAAAAGATTTGTTACACCAACCAGCTAGTCATCCTCACTACACATGGAAGGATGACCAATTAAGAAGGAAAAGGAGGTTAGTTTCAATGACAAAGAGTTACAGCAGTACATCTTACAGCTCTACCATTCATCAGCAGTTGGTGGTCACTCAGGAGTGTAAAAGGACCTATTAGAGAATTTCAGCCATGTTATATTGGAAAGGATTATGGAAATTAGTGAGAGAGTACATTTGCCTTGTTTGTCAAACATGTAAAACAGAAACTACAGGTACTTCTAGATTATTATAGCCTCTTTTAATCCCTATTGGTGTTTTTACAGATATCAACATGGATTTTGTGGAGGGACTTCCTAAATTAGCAGGTAAAGATGCTATTATGGTAGTACTTGATAGATTAACAAAGTATGTTCATCTTATACGGTTAACTCATCCCTTCACAGTTATCACTGTAGCTCATAATGTCTTAGATCATGTCTATAAACTTCATGATCTACCTCATTCTATAGTCAGTGATTGGGACACTATCTTTCTCAGCATTTTTTGAAAGGAATTATTTAAATTACAAGGTGTTTCATTGCTGCATTCTTTTATTTACTATCTTCAGACAGATGATCAAATAGAAGTTGTCAATAAATGTTTGGAGACCTATCTAAGGTGTATAGTTAGAGAGATTCCCTCTTTTTGGGCTAAATTGCTATCCTTGGCTGAATTTTAGTATAATACGAATTACCATACCTCACTTCAACTAACTCCTTTTGAAGCATTGTATGGTTATCCTCCTCCTATTCACTTGCCATATTTTCTTAAGGATTCATCGGTGGAGGCAGTAGAAACATTATTAACACAGAGGGAAGAGCTGCTTAAGGTCATTAAGCATCATCTTCTTAGAGCACATAATTGGATAAAACAACAGCAGGACAAAGCCAGAATTGAACGTTCTTTTGCCATTGGAGATTGTGTAACATCCCTTCTCATACTAAAGGGGTAGAACCCTAGATTTATGTGATTGAGAAATAGCAATGAAAGATTAGAAAATGCATTTCATGCTCATGCATAAGGTTAGCATATATGCATGTGAATTTTTAATTTTTTCACATAAAAATAATTGTACATGCATCTATTGACATATTCCAAGTATAATTGATTATAAATGTGATTATGTGAGAATTGTGAATTAATTGAATTAAAAATTGATGTGGAGAATATGTGTATTGATTTAAAATTTTGGAGAATTTTAGAATTTGTTGAATATTACTGGATTAGGAAAAATGTCAATTGGTAAATCAATTGATGAATGGAAATAGAAATGAGAGTCAAATGATAGTGGAAAATTTTATGGGTGACTTTGGGATTTTTGACAAATGATATTGAGAATTAAAAGAAAGTTGGAATAAAAAGATGGGGCTTATGAGACTAGTTCAATAAGAACTAGTTAGTTGGGAAACTAGCTAAGGACTATAGAAATTGGACAAGTATCCAAATCTAAAGTCACGTTTTTCTTAGCTTTGAAAGATCAAGTACAGTACTCGTCTTTATCTTCTTCATAGCTTTGTTTTCTTCACATTTCTTCAATTACATAGAGTTTTTCATCAAATCTCCATCAGAGTTAAATTTTGTTTTCTTATACTTTTTCCTACTCCTAACTTCGGTTTTCTTTCTTTCGCCTCAAGAAAAATCAAAACTTGTTAACCTCTACAATGGTGTATGTGGGTGCATGAGAGTTAGGGTTTCTGGAGTTGGTTGTGCATTTGCATTTCGATATGTTAAGTTATGATGACATTTTGAGTGTCCTATGTGAATTACATCCAACATGTCCTATGTGATGATGTATTGAATTATGAAATGTGAATTGGAATTGTAAATGCCGAACTTTCTTTGCTAGATTAAGATAAGAAGTGTATGCTTATATGAATGTTCATATATATGTTTGATTGTGTGGCTCATCGCCAATGACTATAAATATATTAGCTCAACCCAATATTTTTCCCACTCCTCAGGTGCAGATCAAGAAGATCAGTGATCCTTGCAAGGCATTTGGACAAATTCTGAGAGAGTTAGCTTTTGTATTATGTTAGTGGCTAGACTTTTGGATAGCTTTATAAGTATATTGAACATTGAGCATTCAATGTATTTTGTAACTTGTGTTGATTCTTTGATGAAATGTTGATATGTAATTAAAGCTATGTATGAACTTCATTTTGAACAAGAAATGAACTGAGGACTAAAGAAGTTTCCTTGTGTATGTGCTTATTTTATCTTGTAGTGTACAATTCATATTTCAAGTTTTCTTAGGGGTAAAAATTGTGTACTGACTTCAGGGAGCAAACTGAGTTAATTTAGCCTATATTAGACTAAGTCATCTTCTTGAATGTTGTAGTTTATCCTCTTAGTTTTCCAAAGGTATAAAGTATGTAAATTTTGGGTATCGAAGTTAAGAGATATGAGCATTATAAATGATGATGCTGCATAGGAGGTATGGACATGACAACTATGGTGAATGATGAGAGTTTGTGCATGCTATGAGTTGTTTGAGATGGGGTTTGGGAGTTTAATGCATTCAAATTGGTAATTGAATGTTTGAGCAGTGTTATTACACTAGAAGGGTTGAAATTGGGAAGATTATAAGTGAATATGGTGTTAGAATGGACGTTGGAAGCATTGGAGGGGTTTGGGAAACACCAATGTCCATTTAATAGACATTAGGTCCATTAAATGGACCTTCTCGGGTGAAAAGGGCTTCCAGCCTCACCAATGTCCGTTTAACGGACATTAACGAACCTTCTCGGGTGAAAAATGGCTCCCAAGCAAGTCTATGTCCGTTAAACGGACATTCACGGGATAGCTACAGTAAATTGATATTTTGACCCTTTTAGAGATAAAATCTCACTTCAAGTTCTTCATAAAAGTTGTATATCTCGAAGTTCTATTTCAAATCGTTGAAAAATGACATCAATCCAACATCTGTGGCAAAAGTTATGGCAATTGCACCAAGGCATGTACAATATGAGTAAGGACATAAACATGATGGATTCTTTTGGCCATAACTTCTTCGTCCGACCTCCAAATTAAGTGTTTCTTGAAGCATTGGATTCCTAACATGGTTTTCTACCTTTAAACAAAAATTGATAGCCTTTGGTATTGAATTCAAAATGATTAATTCAAAGAAATTGAGGGTTGATTGAATAACCCTACAAGGAAACCCGCTCAAGCTTTATGACTTTGGATCGATAGTTAGGCTTTGGAAACGGGGCTCAATAGAAATTATTTTTGAGTTAGAAAAATCATTGAAAGAGTGTGTAGGGAGAGTGCAAAAAATTATGAAAATTTGATATGTGTTTACTCTGTTTTCATAGTTTTTACGTGAAATTTTGGATATTTTTAATAATGAACAAAAAACGAGTTTAGAGTTAAGGAAAAGATGTTAGATGATGTCTGGATATGAGAAAGATATATTTTAGAGAAGAAATTGGAGAATGAACAGAAGATGAAAATGCAGAAACATGACAGTGAAGGAGTGCAGAAAACGTGAAATATATGCGTGGGTGTGATTTTCTGTTTTTGATTGATGACTATGAAAAATGAATGATTTTGGAACTTTTTGTGAATGTTTAGAGTTTAATGGAAGAAAAAAATGTGGTGAAGATAAGTTAGAGAAGTTGGATTATAGTAAAAGAAAAGAAAAAAGAAGAAAGATTGCAGAGTGTCGGATTTAGTGAAAGAAAAGGAAAAAGGGGTAAAAATGTGGTCTGAAACTTCCATGATTAAACTGTATTGATCTAGGAATATTTTGAGAAAATTGTCTTCATGAAAGTTGTAGATATTCTTTTATCTTTTTATTGATATAAAGTTTGAAATTTTTGGAGTTCAAGATTGAAAGTCGCGATCGCAACTTCGCGCACGATCGCGACTTCTAAGGTTGGAAGGTGACGAACATCCTTCCATATTTTGGCTATATCTCCTTTTTTTGACCTCCATATAACACGAGACTTCAACCATTGGACCCGTAACACATTGATATACCTTTCTACCAAAAATCATAGCAATCTGAAATCAATTGAGAGAGATAGAGTGAAAAATGCGGGACAGGTCTGACAGAGAGTGTTCACAACATTTTTGTCTTTATCTATCACAGCTGTGACTTTTTTCCTCACACTCTTGAATCACTCACGCCCGTGACTTTTATCCCTACCATTGAGTTTAATTTCTAGACTCATGTTTATTTGTCACATCAAGTCATTGTGCTCTCTAATAGTAATCGTGACTAGATTTTGTTCTAAACACCCGATAGAAATTGCAAACTGTAAGTCCTGTTTCTTTTGTCCATAACTTCTTCTCTAGACATACAAATGAGATTATCTCTGATTTGAGTAAACTATAGACATAGGGCTAAAAATAATATGAAGAAGTAGAATTCTAATTCAGTCTTTAAGACTTTCAATTCTGGATGGAAGTTGAGTATGCTGTACTGTTTCAGGATGAGAACAGTCTGAAAATATTTGCAGAATAAATTTCAAAATACTGAACCAATTTGAATGATTTTGGTGTCATTAGAAACTTAAGACTATGTATAACAAGTTTCTAGAAGAAAGTGTTGCCAAATTACTTCAATTTCAGGATCAGAAAGAACATGTAAAGTTGACCCGAAATGATAATTCTCGAAAAATCTGATGTGACCATAGGAGAAAGAAATTGTGATTATAATGGTTTTATTGAGACATAAACCCTAAGTATAAATGATACTTAAGTGAGTTTGATATTGGATTGAGTATGTGATTTGAATAAAGGAAAAATACCCGGGAAGGTCATTGAGCATACTTTGTACATAGTCCATATACATATTTGTGCATAAATGAGTTCTTATAATTATGCAAAATTGTAAAGTGTGTACGATATGTGTATTGCATATTGATGATGTGCAAGATAAACGTCCATATTCAGACGTTTCCAGATTATGGAAGCAAATGCTAATCTAGAGCATACTGTGAGTCGACCTAGATGGTCTCATTCACTGTTTGTTATGTTGTAACTTTCTGTTTTGAATTGCTATTGAAATAAAATGTGATTGTTCTGATTCTGGACATTGAATGTCCGAGGAGTTTCATAAATGCATGAATAATAATAGAAGTGCTCCTTGTATGTTAATTTGACGAAATATGTGAAGCACAAATTGATTGTTAAATGCCGGACTGAGTTTCAAAGAGAAATGTGAATATGCATATAAATAAAAAAGTGATTCTTAACTTTAATGTTGAATGCCAGACTAAGGTCCGATGACATGTGTAAAGTGAAATAAAGTAATTGATTGAAAAGATGTGAATGTGATGCAATTCACTTTATGAATGCATGACAGATAAAGGGAAGTTGTGATCGGAGTCACCAGTGAAAAAGAGCTTAAAGCTTAGAAAGTGTATAAGAGCCAAAGGCTCACTATGTAAAATGAGCCCGGTATCTCCAACGGATAGGGACAGTTATCAATGAGCCCAGTATCTACAATGGATATGGGACAGTTATAGGCACTCGGTCATAACAAAGTAACAAATTGAAAGTGAGTCTCATGTGCATTGCATATGCATGATATGTATGATTCAAATAGTTTGAATGATTTCTGAATGTGAAATATGTCTGAAGTGAATCCAAAGTGAATGCGATTTTATGAATTGTATGTGTTATGTGATTAAGTCACCCAAAATTTGCAATATTTTTCAGGCTTAGAAAAGTTACCTCGTTGGGCAAACGGGAGTATAGCCACTGCATTCAAGTAAGAGATAGAGGTCGGGATCAGTTTGCGTTTGCATTAGTATTTTCTTTTTTTTTTGTATCAAATTGAGTTTTCCTCAATTACTGTATCTTGTGTGTTGGAATATTTTTTGTGTGTATAACTTTCCAATTGGAAATGTTTTGCAAAAGAGATTAATCAAAGTGTAATAATAATTGTAATTTCAAGTTTTATGAAATAAAAGTGTGGGCTCGATTTAATTACTGATTTCCGCATATGTGTATATTTCTTTTTTTAAAAAAAAATTGTAACGAGATTTTACTGACTGGTTACTCCTAGCATGCCACTTTTGAGGGATTTGTGTTCGGATATCACTTAAGATGTTGGGTACGTGTCTCGAGAGGGTGGGGTGTTACATAAAGGGTGTAGGCTCTCGGTTTTGAAGAGGAGAAAGGGCAAAGCTCCATTCCTTTGGAGACCCATGGAGGGCTAGCTTTTTGATGCCGGTATAGAGGTGATATCAACATAGAAGAACCCAGTTAAGCATTCGTAATATCCCATTACCGATGGGAAGAGTAAAATAGTAATTTGGGACGGGTTATGAGTGTGTAAACTTGCCTCGGCAGGTTCATGCAGAATATGGCTTACACCTACTCATGAATAGTAATTTTTGTATATGCACATGACTGTACATGCATTCATGACATTTCCCGGTATATGTGATATCAGAGCCCAGAAGTACGAGCTTATATGGGCATTTTCTGAAACATAGGTCAAGTTATATGCATTTAAGTCATGTCGTAGCAGACCGTGGCAACTAATCCCTAGTCTGAGTCCCATAAGTATGAATCATACGCATGAACATGTGTTAAGTGATTAAGTGTGAGAAAGTGAAGATATTGTCAGGAAGAAGCAGAAATGAGGTATACTATGCTAATTTTGGATGTAAGAATTGGGAGTCATGAATTTTCAAAGACTGGACCTGAGTTAGTAATCTGTTAGTGAACAACCCTTAACAGGGAAGCCACATTCATGGATGAATTTGACCTAGTTAGAGGTGGAATTTGCTTCTAAGCCCTTCATGAAAATTGAAGTATGTTGTCTGATCTTTCTATAGAGATAAAGTAGAGATTTTTTTTGACGTTTGGTCAAGGAGTTATGATTTTAGAAAATTGTAGTATTGTTCAGGTGAAATGTGTGGGCAGAATCTTTAATTGAGTTTTTGACCCATTTAGCAATTGAATTTGGTTCCATGTTATTCATGAAAGTTGTAGAACATGTTTTGATCTTTCTTTTGACATAAACTTTGTAATTATTGGTAAAGGGAATGGGAAGTTATGATTTTTGCAAAATGGTATACTATTTTGGGAAATATTGTGAAGGCAGTAACTTTGAGTGTATTTTGGACACCCTTAGAGGTGAAATTAGTTTTTGTGTCCTTCATGAAACTTGTAGAGATCTCTTTTATCTTTCCATAGACACTAAGTTTGTCTAATTTGGAGTTTGGAGTAAGGAGTTATAACTTATGGAAGTTGGAATGTAGGAAGAAGTTTTCAAGGTCTGCCATTGTAGTAGAGTTAGTCGACTAGGATCCCTAGGCTAGTCGACAAGGACATGCATTTTTCCTGAACTGATCTCTCTCCACTCTTTTGCTTATAACTTGTTCGTCCGACCTTCGATTGACTTGATTCTTGAGGCATCGGATTCGTAAATTATTTAATTTCATTTCTATATGAAATTGAAAATTTTTAGAGATAAAATTGGCATAGATTGGTTAAGTCAAAGTGAGGGGACTGGGTAATTATTTTTCTGGTCTATGTTTTGTCAATAATTAGACCTATAGAGGTCCAAATTGCATGATTTTGGTACCTATGGTTTCCTAAGTCATAGGAGAATATTTTGTGATGTGAATTACGGGATAATGCCGGGAATGTCACGAACATGCATTGTACACATTTTAATTGCTACATGTGCATTATTAAATAGTTATGATTGTACATTTGGTAATGTTTCTATACTTTGATCATTATAGAGGCACATTTGGACCGTCGATTCACCGACGCCGCTGAGACTTTCCGACATTAGCTCGAAAGCTATAGGTGAGTGACCTAGACGGTTCCTCAATTATTATTTGCTTAGAAAACTGTGGTGGATAATGGCGGGTTAGTTAATTGTATTCTGGTTATGGGTTTCGGACAGAAGGTCCGATGTATTGGGAAGCGATGACATAGAAGTGCTTGTGATGTGATGATATATGAGAATTTGTGATATGAAAATTGCTTGCTTATAATGTGATCAGTGTGACACATGGATGAATTGTGATATATATATATACTGCGTGATTGGGACATATGCATTTCATATATGAATGCATGAAATATAATGGCAGTTGTGACCAGGGTAGCGAACGACCAGAGCTTAAAGCTCAATGAGTAAAAAAAAGCCTCGAGATTGAAGGGAAGTATGCATACCCAGAGGGCTCTCCTACCCCTAAGACGCGTTTAACGCTTAATGAGCCCTATATGGGACAGTTATTAATGCGCCCATATTGGGACAGTTCAGGCACTCGGTCACAACACTGTAATAAATGGGAAAAGTTTCACAGACGCATTGCATACATAATTGATGGAATATTTTGATTAGGTGAAAGACGAAAATGCCTTATACTATATGGTAACAATTATGTGGTACTTCTGAATGTGTGATTGTGAAATAACTATGATAATCATGTGGTACCTCTGAATGTATATTTGTAAAATAATTGTGACTTATTTGTGAATGCAATCATGTGGTACTTCTGAATGTGAAATCTGTGGAATATCTGTGATATGCTGGATTGTTGCATAGATTGAGTGGACCATCGATGATGGTTACCTCACTGAGTTCGCAAAACTCACCTAAAATTTGCAACTATTTTTCAGGACCGAGAAGAATACCCCGTTAGGCCACGGGCATATAACAACCCCACAAGTGAGTGAAAGAAGAGGTCGAGATCAGTTCGCGTCTGCATTAGTGTCTACTCAAATTGTATTTTCTGAATTTTGTACAAATGATTAGGTAATGTTGTAAAGTCAACAGCCTGAATTAATTTGTATTTGTAAAAAGGGCCCCCGTGGTCATTGTAATTATTGATGACTATTTATGTTAATTGTTTTCCGCATTGTGTATGTTTATGCATTAAAAAAAATTATTGTACTGCGTTTTGACTGAGTGATGTAGTACGCCACTCTCGCAGGGCACGGACTCGGATATCATCATAGATGTCGGGTCTGGGTCATACGGGAGTAGGGTGTTACATTTAGGTGGTATCAGAGCCCAAAAGTACGAGCTTAGCTGGGCAGTTTCTGAAACAGAGGTCTAGTCACATGCATTTAAGTCATGTCGTAGCACACCGTGGCAACTGATCCCTAGTCTGAGTCGCATGAGTATAAGTTATACGTATGAACATGTGTTAAGTGATTAAGTGTGAGAAAAGCATTGATATGTCAGAATATGAGAAAAATGGATAATGATTGTACTGTGGTTATAAACCCTTGAATGTGATATGAACGTGAATACATTGGCATGGGTTAATTTAGGAAAGAAGTGATATCAAAATGAATAATGAGACTCAAAGCGTATAAATCAAGTTCAAAGAAAACGAAAATTTCTATAGCCTGAAGAGGTCAAATTTGGACATGAGAAGAATATCGGTTAAAGTGTGTCTATGTGAGATTAAAAGTTCAGGATGACTAGGTATTTATGATTCTGACTTATATGTTCGATAAAATGGGGATAATTGGAAATGAGCAAAAGTACATGGTTCGATAAGGCATATATAGATTCACTACATTTGTATTGGTGTGTCTTATGGGAAGATGAGACTGATATTGTGATGATATCGATATTATACCGTAATGTTCTCCCTTCGAATGAAATAGCGAAGTGACTATAGTGTCAGGAAGAAGTAGAAATGGTAAGATGGAAGTGTACAAGCCCAGTTCAAAGAAATAACGAGAATAGACTTAGATTTGAAATGAGAAAGTTGTGATTTAGTGTAAGCATGTAGCTTGGATATTGCGATTACATTTCTTAATGATCCTGTGTTTATATTTCGAAATGGATTAAGCATATATTTATGTACCAAAAAAAACAAAAGAGAACATGGCGTTACAAGTGATGATACGTGGTACTTGAAGTGTAATGTGGAAAAGTTAGAAATGCTCCTAGGGTTGGATTGTATGTATGCATGCAATTATGGGAAAGATGATAACTCAAAGGAGAAGAGCGCACTCAAAATGCTAATTCAATGATCATGATCGGATGATGCACTAGAAAAAGAGGTAAATACTGAACAACTGGAGTAGAATCACAGTCAACATGTGTGTTAAGTTGAGGAAGGAAGTGCAAGGCACGTTATTGGCCTACCCAAAAAAAAAATCGGTGTCTGTTATGATCATATGGTGAACCCCAATTATGGGCATGAACAAGAATAAATTGAATGTCCGTATTATTAGTGACTATAAATGATTGGAGACTTGATATAAATACATCTCTAGGTAAGATGTAAAGATTTTAGATCATATATACCAGGGTGTTTATGTAAATGAAATTGCTTAAGGCATGATTGCCTTATTATCAAGGATGTATTGACCATAGGAGTCATGATACGAATTGATCTTATTAAGATCATACGAAAGGTTGAAATGGATTTTCGTGAAATAGTAAGAATGACTAATAAGTACTCATGGACAATAGATGAGTGATAATATTGAGGTTGGTACCAAGAACTCACTGAGATAGGGTTAGAAAGCCAGGTAATTTAGTTTATAACCAATCAGAAAGGAATCGACAGATGCAACGGAGGAAATTTTGAACTAAGATGACAAGTCTCCAAGAAAAGTGGTGATGTGTTGTCTTCTTTTTTTAAAACAAAATAATAATAGTGAGTCAAAAGTGAATATTGGAGTTACCTCCATAGCAAAGAGTCAAATATAATAGTGAGAAAAGGCTATTGGGAGTGGATATAGATATATGCTGCTGATGTAAACTTTCCAACTATTGACGAGGATTTCAACAAGTTGAGGAGATATTCTTGTGAATGTGAGATGAATTTCGGTCTACATCATAGTCCGTGCAAATAAGCTTGGGAATCACAAATTATATTTAGTCATGTACAGTGCAAAGTGACTACAGGCAAAATCATCATTATCCTGGTGAGACGACAAAAAGAGTCGATCACCCTTGAGTAAAAGTCAGAACAAATTTAGGATATTGTTAGTGAGTGAAATAGTGAGTGTAATGAATTTTAAATCTGACTAAAGTGGTTTTGAAAGAAGAATGAATTTTGGTAGATGATATCGAAGATTGTGACTATATGGAAATAGATGTGAGGGTTCAATGCATTAATACCGATGAGAAGTTATTAAAAAAAAAACGAGATGACTTGTCCTTGAGTGTATCACCTGTACCAAGGTGTAGCTAAGTGTGATATAAAGTGGTCCATATTAAACGATGGCAAAAAGGGGACTAGGGTAGTATAAGTGATTTGATGGTTAGTACTATTATAATTCAATATATGTTGTATTGAAACTGGAAGTAAAGAGTTTAATATCGAATTGAGGAAGTATGACATCTAAATAGAGAATTGATAGGAAATGGAGGAGTGTATGTGATAACAGTACCCCTACCTTCTTCAGTATTAAAAATGAATTTCGAGGACGAAATTTTTATTAGGAGGGGAGAGTTGTAACATCCCATCATCGATGGGAAGGGTAAACTAGTAATTTGGGACGGGTTATGAGGGTGCAAACTAGTTTTGGCATGTTCATGCATAATATGGCCTCCATATATACATGGATTGTAATTTTTGTTTTTGTGCATAATTGTACACGCATTCATAACATTTCCTGGCATATGTGTTTATTGTGGAAAAATATGATTTAGGGGATGAAAATTGAATTAGAGTGGATTTTTATGTGTTTTACATTTTTGTGAAATTTTAGGAATTTTTCTGGAAAATTTTGGGAAAAATTTTTGGACCGAAAAAATTGTCAAGTGGCGGACTGATTGGATTTTCTGTTTTGGAAAAGACTGTCTAATGGCACTGGAAAATTAGATCCATGATTTGAGGAATTATGATAGTTGAGCCATTGAAATTTGGAGTAGAAATCAAATTGTGTTTGGAAAAAGACCTGAGGAATACTTAAAACCAGGACAAGTG
>JANZLC010016477.1:0-11241 GCA_026413385.1 Erythroxylum gracilipes
TATGGATTTGTGTATAGAATTGAGATGTGAATGTGTTGGGTATTGAAGTATTATGATGATATGAATGTGATTGATTGTGTTTGGATTCCGGACAGGAGGTCCAATGATTGTGATGGTTGGTCTGAATTATTGAAGTGATTTTTGTGTATGAATTGATGGTAATTAGACATGTGTGGGATTTTATGGAAAATGAGAAATAAGATTTTTTTTAAAATGATGAGATATGAGATATGATAGAATTTGAAGAATTAAATGAATTGATGAATTTCAAATGGGGCATTGAATTGTTTTGAATGATATTGAAAAAAAAATTATATCGATTTAGATTGGTTTAGATCAGGATCGTCTTATAGTTTTTCAATGCGTTTGTTTCTTTTTCTAAAGTATGAGTTTTCGGAGATCGGAGTTAGTGTTTTGCATTTAAGTGTTTTGTTTTCTTCGATTCCTTCGCTTTTTGATCCAATTTGATTTTCTTCGTATTTCACTCACTTTGACATTCGCTTTGTGATTCGTTCTTTTGCTTTTCCCCCTTTTTGTTTTTTGATTTCTGATTCCGAGGTTAGGTTTCGAAAATGGGGCCCGACAATCTTGGCACGCTACAACAAATGACAATGACCACATATATGAAAAAATTTGGAACTTGTAATCATTCTATAATTGACTTGTTAATAGTCGATTTCTTAGGAAAACTAATACATTGGAGGAATTATCACCCAAATAAGTCGAAATGATATGACATACTAAAAGTAATTAGAATATACGAGGAAGGGAAAACTATATCAGATGAAAATAATGAACCTATACAAGATGTTGTCCCAACCTTAATATTAGCAAAATCACTATATTTCATAGGAGATCATTTTTATTTAAAAGATAGAAATGCATCATTAATATCAAATCTAAGATGTAAAAAACTTTCAAAATTTAAATGTTATTGGTGTGAATTATAGTGTGCTTTCTAGGTACTAGAGTATCTTTAGTGTTCTCTTAGATGACAGTTATTCAGAACTTAGACTTATGCTTTTGTTAGTGTTTTTATGTGTGTTGCTTGATTGATTATTATTTAAGGTACGAATTTGACCTTAATTGTATGTTTCAAGGGTTGTTTGATGTATTTGGTCATGGGTGGAGACAGGAAAAAAAGAAGAAGAAAACATGGATAAAAAGCTGGAGAATGATAAGCAACAGTAGATTGGAAAGTCTCTGGCATGTACAATCATGCAAAAGCTTTTCCAAGTCATGATTTTTTTTATACTTTTGATATTTTGGGGCTATTTTTGGAAGATAAACATATGGGAAACCTAGATAAAATCCTAGAAGGCTCAAAAGTATATAAGGAAGAGAAAAACATCACTTAATGGCTGGAAAAACATAATAAGAGGAGATCAAAAGAGCAAAATCTTTAGAAAGAGCTACAATTCTAGCTCGAGGAAAAAAGGAGAAGACATCTAGATTCAATTATCTACTCTTTTCTTATTTTCTTATTGTTCCTGAATATTAATGATGATTAAATTTGGATATATAGTTATATATATGGATTGCTAATATCCTTTTTAGGCATTACTCTTGATTTATTTGTTAAACTTTACATTTTTGATTTAATGAAATATGCTTATGATGTTTATTACTTTATATTTAATTTGAATCAAGAGATTGGATTGAATCACTTGCATTGTGATGCATAGTGAGAGTTGGTACCTCAATAGACCTATAAATATCAAATTAATAAGCAATTAAAGAGATAACTTAATTGTTTATTAGTTAACCATATGATTGCTTCAAATCTAGCTACATACTTAGAAAGAGTTTTGATATATTAAGAGATCACAATTGAATTTCTATCTATTTTAATTAGGATTACTTGACTAGATCTCGAGAGGGGGTAATCATAATTATTGGATATCTAGGATCAAGTAGGATTAAATCAAAAAGGTAAAGTGAAAACAAATAAGGATATAAGTAATTCCTAATTTTCATCATTGATCAATCAATTAAATTCACTGCTGCTTAATTCATTTTTTATTTATTAATTCATTGTTTATAGTTTACTTCTTAGTTATTAATCTTATTGTTTGCTTTAAACATAGTCTACAAGAATTATTGGGTAACTACTAAATCCTTATGGAAGGATACTTTTATACTATAAGTTATGATCTGTATACTTACACAGTAAAGAAAGTTTTTCATTTAAAACTTCAATAAACTTTTAATAAGTGCTTAATTATTCATATTTTAGGTTATATTTAGTGTATTTTGTTTGCTTATTTAAGTGTTTTTTATTATTTTTGGTGTTAAATTCATTTATACTGTGTTTTTATGTTGTAGTTCACTTATTTGAAGAAAAAAGGAACAAAACAGGACAAATTTGGCGTTATTTGGAGCTATTTTGACCAAGGTATAAAGGTTTTGGAAATTAATATAGGCACCAACACTCTCGTGTTGATGCCCGTATTTATAAACACAGTTATGTTTCATGTGAAATAAATGGTTTTGGAGTTTCAAAAAATTTCATGGTCATCAACATATCCATATTAATGACTTTGTTCAAATTTTGAACCTTTGTTTGTCCTAAATTCATGGGTTTCATGATTTTTAATCATTACAACCTTTAACATAGCTATGTTGATGCCCGTGTACTACCCAAAAACCTAATTTTCAAACAATAAAAGGCAAAATTAAGAGGAAAAGTGAGGAGCAGGCTTTAGAAACATAAATTGACAACCTAGGATGATATAAAGAACAAATAACAAGCAAGGGAACAATTTCAAAGTGGATTTATTAAAGATTAAACGGATCTCATCATGTTCCTTTTGATTTTCTAAGTATCCTTTAGTTTTGATGTTATGTCTTCTATGATTAGGAACTAAGATTTTGTTGGTACTTGGATTAGAAGAACCTCATAATAGACATTGTAGTGATTTTTCAATTTAATTAATTATTTAGTTTCATTAAGATTCAATTATGTGTTTTTTATTTATTCTTGAATTAATATTACCAGTATGTTGATTCATGTGTGATTTTGTACAATTAGGATTGAAATATCCATTGTATGAATAGATCTAGCATAATTGAAAGTAGTTTCATGCAAACCTAGAGATATGTCAACATAATTCACCATATTAGGGTCAAACCTAGTAGTGAAATTAACAAATTGATTAATACAATTTTAGGGGTTTTAATTAGAAAGAGATTTTAATTAATCAACTTAAATATAAATGTTAATAATCTTACAAAAGATAATAGCTTAGTTGAGAAATTTCGATCATCCAATGAACTATAGATTAAATTGAAGGGTGTAGTCCTAATTGCATGAGAAGACCTGGGGGGATTCGAAATGCAAGAATCATTCTCTTCTTTCATTGTTTCTTAGTTTAATCGTCATTCTAGTTAATCAATTGTGTTGATTTATTTTACTTTATTTTTTAATTTGGAATTTAATTAATCATCATTAGCATAATTTGTTAGTCTAGATAATAGAAATATAGTAAGTATAGTAATTCTAGACATCATAGGATTGACCAATATTTGCCAATACTAGCTGCAATTGCACAGTGCAGTTGCAATTAAAAATTTTAATCAAGTTTTTGGTACTATTTTTGGGGACTGTAAGAATAGGAAATCCTTATTTTTATTAATCTAGTTACTTTTATATGTAGTTTTATTTCTTTTTCTTTTTATATTTTTCTTATAACTCTCTTTCTTAATCTTATGTTTGTGGCTTATTTGTAGGATTTGGGTATTCATCGTTATAGCCACCAAACACAATGGAAGGATAGGGGGGACAATATTCTTAGGGGGATATAGTATGCCATCATGTATAGTAGCTTTGGAAGCTTGGAATGAGAGGGATAGTGACATGTATTTAGGTTTGGCAATTGGGCCCGGGCTTAGTTGGCTCGAAGTCAACAGGTCAGTCCTGGGTTGATCAAGCTTTAGGCCTATTTTTTGGTTCGGGCTGCCCAAGTCCGAGGCCTTATGAGCAATAACTAGACGACATTGTTTTGAAAACTAAAAAAATAAATCGGGCACGACAACCCCAGGATCAGTCCAACCCATTGCTATCCCTACATGTATTAGGAATCTCAATCGACATCTATATAATGTTGTGACATTTATAGGATAAACACCCTAATTATAAATGTCAAGAACTGGACTACATATGGAGCCCTCTAATTTGTATGGAGAACTGGCCTCAAGACACCTTATATGGGAATACTTATAATCTAGAGAGGATATGTTATTATGATGGAAAAATTACGCTTCAACTAGATTTTCTACAACAATAGTAGCAAGAGGAGTATTAACATCTTGAAGATGTTCTTATGAGCATTGTTGTTTCAACTAAGGTTACCATCCATAAAACTAAAGGGCTAGGTGTTTTATTCGGATACACAAAATAGATTTGACGGAATATGTGAATACCATAATATTGTGGGGTGGAGAGGAACTAGAGGTTGAAGAAAAGAGGATGATACTGTTTAAGAAGAGAAGAAAGAGTGATGGCATATACGGTATGAAACAATGCCAAATGGGCCCTAGAAAGGTTTAGTGAAGTTTTAGAGCAGTTTGGTGAATTTTATGTCTCAACGACACCAAGCAGGTTCTGAATATGGGACGGGTTTCTAAGAAGATGGGTCTGGTGATAAGATTGAATATTTTCATGTGATTTCAATCCTATGCTTAAGATAAAATATTTAATTTGTGTTCAATTTATGTTGACTACTAGGTTGGATATGATGATATATTTGAGAGCAAAAAGAGAAGATGTTCAAAGTAAATTGGAGCACATTTGTATACAAAAAATGTTTGGTGGCTGCGCCGTATTTCACGCAGCAACGCATGCGTTAACGCTGTGTGAACGCTGCAGTGTGAATGCAACAATGCTGCATTTAAGCAACGTTAAACTCTGCATCTAAGGCGTTTCCATAAAACGCATAAGCAGCAGGTGCAGGAGCAAGTTTAAAAGTAGGGTTGCAAGGTTAATTCGTCTTGTCAATGAACAGTGGCGGCACAAAGGCATAAAAGCTAGACGTGGGCACAGCTGTTGGAAGGGAGGCTATAACTTGGAGAGTCACGACTGATCTGGAGCTGGTGCATATAAAACCTGTACATTTATTTGTCCCATCATAAATAGTGAACAGTAAAGGGAAGAGTTGAGAGTGCCGAAGCAATGGGAAATGTGGCTTGGAGCCTGAAAATGAAGATGGAAGGCTAGTTTCCTAACACCAGTTCGAAGGCGACATTGATGCCGATGACCCGAGTTAAGTATTTTTTTTTATTTTGTTGTTTCTTCCTCTCATTAGGAATTGATTGTGTTATCCTATGTTAATTGATTTGGGTTTTGCGTCTGGATAATCGAATTTTTGTTATTGTTCAGTTATTTGTGTATGAACCCATTGGATATTATGAATTGATGATTTCAATGCATTCATTGAATCGTTAATTTCAAACTCATTGCTAGAATTTCGATATAATTCGTAATTGTTATGTTAAAATTCATGTGTGCCGACTAATGATTCGTAATCATTAGGGATAACATGATGAAATCTAGAGATCGTATCCTAGGTTGTTCGGTGGTTAGGTTTAATTAACAATCGTATCTTGATTAAATAAAACCTAAGGGAAAATTGGAGTTAATTATTAACCTACGATTAATAGTTACTTGGAGAGGTTTGAGAACAACAAATTAATAAAATATGCTTAGTCGGGTGTAAGTCGAGATTGAACCAAAAAATTGGGTCCTTATCGAATTCCCTACTTTTATCATTTTTTGCATGTTTTCTTTAATTTGTTTTTATTAGTTAGTTTTATTTTATTTTCTCCTTTCAAAATCCAAAACCCCCCTTTTTAATAAACACCGATTAATTTCATTCCATAAACTTTATACACACTCTCTGTTGGATCGACATAGACTCACTACTGCTATAGTAGTAGTCTAGTTATTTTATTTTGACTAGCGTAACGACGCACGGTCATCTAGAATTTGAGGTCATGGTTGAAAGTTGTAGTTCTATGTGTCTAGTTTCTAGAAAGGTATGGTGCATTTGAAATGGATGAGTGGTTTGAGAGTTATGTCATTTTTAGTGACAGGTGGTCTGGTTGGGCGCTGAAATGGAAGCTGTTGTGGAAATGGAGAATTTGGATAGGTTGCTTTGGATTCTGGAAACGAGATCAAAATGAAAGTTGTAAAGGAGATGATGACGAACAACTTTGTTTTGACTAGAATTTGATTTGGTGAATGGTTTTTGAGATAACTAGAACGAATAAAAAGTGATGTTTGGTGGTAAGATGGAGCAGAACAAAGTATCAATTGATAATTTTCGGAAAATTTTTAAAACCCAAGTGATTGTGTTTGGAAAACAAACAAACCTAACAGAAAATTCTGCCAAAGGAGATAAAATCACGTTTGAATTAAATATATCTGTTTTTGTTTCAGCCTTCTTCACAAAGGAACAAAGCTAGCTATTTATAGACAAGGAAGGCATAAGGGCAGCCTCCTCATATCCCAGTCGTGCATTATAAGCCATCAAAATAGAAAATTAAATTCAAGCACAACTGAACATTAACTCTATTTATGAAAACATAACTTAAATAGACAATTAAAGGTCATCGCAAGCCATAAGTCACAAAGTCAATAAGTCAACAATGTTATGTTCTTCAGGAGTTGTTGGCCAGCCTCCTTCTTGATGTTATGGGCTTTCTTTGGGCTTTGGTCACTCTTCATAAACACAAGCTTTGACTTTACCAAAAGGCTTTAGTAAGGTTTGGAATTGTAAAAAATTGTTGAGCACAAATTCCTCTTCTCCAAATGTGGAGTCGTGGGTTGTGGAGGCTCTCTAGGGCCATTGCTTCCATGTCTTCCATTGCTTGCTTGGATGGTCCTCCATTAAAGAGGAGACAAACGAAGATGAAGAGGAGGAGCCAAATAAAGTGGCTATCGATGGATTATTGACAACCATCTTGAGTATAGAGGGCTCTTACTCCCCACAAAACAAACTGTTGGAGTTAATAGTTATTCCTTGTTATATTAACAGTTCGTTATTAAAAAAGGCATTATTGGATTTACCTAGTTTCATTAATTTGATACCATATGTCCTTAGTATATTGTAGGATGTGGCCTATTTGTAGGCTAATTAACCCTTATTTGGGAGAATAGTTTAAAGTAATTTGTTGATTATAGATCTAAGTTAAAAAAGGGCATACTTAGAAGTCCAGCTAAAAGAATCATAAAAAAGAACTAGTTGGGAGGCAAACCAACAATTAGGTGTCTTTATTTTGATTGAGTAGTTTTTAAATTTTTGATTAGCAGATTAGTTTGTTTTCATAAATTTAATATTTTGGTTCTAATTTTGTTACTTAAGATATGACAAAGTTTAATAGACTATAAAGGCAACATCACTTCTATGTATTAGATGGACAAATGTTAATGACTTTAGATAAGGCTAGATATCTTTTTCTATCAGGGGAGTACTAGCTATCCTCATTCCTTCCATTATTTTTCATAGTTTTCATTATTCTTGCATGTTTTATACATTAAGGACAATGTATAACTTAAGTATAAAGGAGGGACTTAGCAGTCAAACTTATCAATTTTATTATAATTAGCTTAATAATGAATAATTAGAGAAATTTTTCTTAAAGGATGTTGATCAGGATGATTCATTATGAATTTGGTTACAATTATGATTTAATTTTTATAGAAAAATAATCATAAGTTTTGATAATTAAATAGATTTCAATTTAATTCATTAATTTTTAAAATAGATACTTGATTTGCATTATGGTACTTTGTGTATAATTTGTATGTACATTGACTTAAAAGTTAATTGTATTTGAGGATTTTTATTAACCTGCATACATAGAAAAAGAAAAAGAAAAAAAAAGAAAAATAGTAGTTGTGAATAAAAGCATAAATAATTTTACTCCACTGGCTTTGTTCTAATAAAAATTTAAAGTTAAAGAGTGGTGCTAGTAGCCATTTAATATAATGACTTAGTTAAGTAATTGAGACTATTTATGAAAAGGTGTTTACTTTCATGTCAACAGGCTAGATAACTTTTCGAACAAGTTTTTAAATGCTCCTATATTGTTTAAATTTTGGGTTTTTTAAAAATAAGGGGCACGAAAATGTTTAAAGGCTTTAGCATTCTCCTCATGTATGTTCACTTTATAGATTTAGTGGAATGGTGTGAATTAACTTGAAATTTGATGAATTGCAAAGTGAATTTGATTAATTTAAAATTTGATGCAAGTAACTAAATGTTTAATGATTTAATAAACTTTGTAATTAAATGAATAATGGAGAATCTTAATGAATATCTTTGATGTGTTTATTGCTTTCTTGGAGTTGTTTCTTATTAACTTAAAATTAATGAAATTGATTTGCTTAAGGACAAGTAAATGCTTAAGTGTGGGAATTTGATAAATGTTTAATTTTTTTTTCATATTTTTAGGTTTATATTTAGTGCATTTCACTTATTTATTTGGGTGTTGTTATTGTTTTTTTTTTGTACTTAATTCGTTCATATTGTGTTTTTAGTTTGCAATTCACTTAGTTGGAGTAAAAAGAACAAATTAGGACAAGTTTGGGAGATTTGGAGATGTTTTGACTAAGTTATAAAGATGATGAAAATCAATATGGGCACCGAAACGCCCATGTTGATGCTATATTCATCAACATGGCCATGTTTCATGCAAAATAAGTGGTTTTAGAGTTCCAAAGAGTTATATGGTCATAAGCATACCCACATTGGAGATCATCATACCCATGTTCACATTTTAAGCTCGTGTTCATTTTGAATTTGATGATTTCAAGATTTTAAATAAACATTGTCATCAACGAGGATGTGTTGATTCCCATATACTAACCTAAAACCTAATTTTCAAATTATAAAAGATAAAATTAAGAAAAAAGTGAGGAGGCTTGGGGAAAAAAATAACAGCATAGGATGATAGAAAGAACAAAGAATAAGCAAGGAAACACATTATAAGTAATAGATCTAAGGGGGATTTCTTAAAGGTTAAAAGGAATTTCACCACGTTTTTTTTAATCTTCTAGCTTTCCTTTAGTTTCAATGTTATGTATTCTTTGATTAGGAACTACACCTTCATTGGTACTTGGATTAGATGAATCCTGGTATAGACCTTGTAATAATTTTTAATTTAATTATTTTTAGTTTTATTAAGATTCAATTATATGTTTTTTATTTATTCTTGAATTAATATTGTTGTTATGTTGATTCATGTGTGATTTCATGCATTTGAGATTGAAAAATCCTTTGTATTAATAAATTTAGCATAATTGAAAGGAGTTATATACAAACCTAAAGATAGGTCTACATAAATTTTCCATACTAAGGTTAAACCTAATAGTGAAATTCACAAATTAATTAATGCAGTTCTAGGGTTTTAATTAGAAAGAGATTTAAATTAATAAGTCTAGGATTAGAAGTTGATACTCTTGTAAAAGATATTAGCATAATTGAGAAATTTTCACAGTCTAATGAACTATAGATTAAATTGATAGGTGAAGTACTAATTACATAAGTTTCCTAGGGGTATTTGAGTTCCAAGTATCGTTGTCTTCTTTAATTGTTTCTTAGTTCTAGTTAATCATTTGTATAGATTTATTTTAGTTTAAAATTTATTAATTATTATTACCATAATTTGTTAGACTAGATAATAAAAAGGCAGTACGTACTAGTAAATCTAATCCTAATGAGATCAACCCTTACTCGTCAATGCTAGCTATAACTACACCATATGCTTTTAGTTAAAACAATTCAATCACCTTCCTAATAGAATATTGTTAACAGAAGAAAATTTTAGAAGGAGAAGTTTCTTACATGAATTTGCCATTTTTACGAGAAAAGGTTAGAAATAAATTAGAGATATTAACATACAATGAAATAATTAATTATATTAAAAAGGAAGGCCTAAAATTATGTTAAGATATGAAATTAAAAAGAAAAACTAAAATATAAATGTTTGAAACTAAAAAAGAATTAAGATAGTTTGTCAACAATTTGACATTTCCTATTTGAATTAATAGAAAAATAGGACACTAATAGATCAGTTTATAGAGCATTTTCCCTCTTTGACAAGTGTTCCTTTTGACGTTTTTTTGCTACTGCCTCTGATCTTCTACAGCTTCCCCTCTCACCCATGAAGCTCTCCTTCCTCCTCCTATTTTAACCTTAGTCTCTTTCAAGTTTTCTGTCCTTTACTTTGTGCTCTTTTTTCTCCATTTTGTAGTACGGTTTTCATAAAAAGATCTAGAGAGCTTATTTTAGGCTATTTGAAAGCTATACATAATTAAAAATTATTTTAATTGGATATAACCTAAGGAAAACTAAGATTAACAGAGCTGCTATTAATCTATAGTTAATAGTTTCAAAAAGAGGTACGAGAACAATATAATGATTGATTATCCTCATTCGTGTGAAGGTTAAGATTCAACCGTAAATTAGATTTGAAACATATTTAATCAATTTTATATTGTTTGATCTAATTTACCTTCAATAGTTTAGTTTTACATTATTTTGTTAATCGGATTCAACCAAAACTCCATCAATCCTAAATACTGGTTTATTCATTACAAAAGCTAAACACATTCTTTTTGTTGATAATATCTTTTCTCACCACTACTTCAAATTTAGTTATGCAGAGTTAGGTTTTATTTTCTAGTATGTTTGATGTGCATCATTATGGTAACTTATACATTTCCTTTAATTTATTCCACAAGCAGATCCTTTGAAATTTCGAGTTAAAATCATACAAAAAAGAGACCTGGGGAGTGATATACTTCAATAAATTCCTTATAGATAAGTAAATAAATTGATCAACAGTACTCAAGTGAAAAAGCTAAATTTTGTTAGGGTCAAACTCAATAACCAATCTACCATTATGTGATTGGTGATTGGAGATAATAGATGGTGTTCTTTTAGTTCTCCTCCTTGTGTTTAACTTCCAGGAATCCAATTAAGAAAGATTTGGTTTCTCACAAGTAATCTGGTACTAACTACAACCTTTTAAGGTTATTAAGCCCTATAATATTCTAAAAGAGATCAGACATCAAGGAGGAGAGATTTTGGAGTTATTTCCTTTATGTTTTCTATTTGATTTCCTCTAATTGGAAAGTTTGAGCTTAATACCTAAATACAAGTACTTTGCTAATTATTTTCTAGTTCATTATTTGGGGAATTGATAAGTTCATTAATTTGCAAAAGGGGAAGGGTGGAG
>JANZLC010016497.1:0-11240 GCA_026413385.1 Erythroxylum gracilipes
CGTCTGATTTTCGCTTTCGTCTGATTATTTGCGTCTGTGTCCTTCCGTCTGATTTTCGCTTTCGTCTGATTATTTGCGTCTGTGTCCTTCCGTCTGATTTTTACTTTCATCTGCTTCCGTCTGCTTTTTACAAAGCTTCTTCGTTTGCTTTTCATTCTTCTTTTTGGTTTTATCATCAAAATTATTAATGTCGTAAAGTCATTTAACATAACACAATGATGCTGAGATGTTTAAGTACCTGGATGATACTTACAAATCCAGAGTAAAGGTGGGAAATGGAGAGTCTTTAGATGTCAAAGGTAGAGGTGTAGTGGCTGTCTCAACAAGTTCAGGTATCAAAATTATTCCTGATGTTATGTATATACCTAATATCAACCAAAACTTGTTGAGTGTTAGACAGATGCTTAAAAAGAACTATTCAGTTTATTTTAAAGATGGCAAATGCATTGTTTTTTATTCCACTGGAGTAGAATTATTCAGTGTCAAGAAGAACAAAAGAATCTTTACTGTCGACTGGGAGAAAGTAAATGAGCATGCCTATGTGAGTACTACACCAATAGTTGCAAATCTGTGGCACAAACGACTTGGTCATTTCAACCAAAGAAGCATTGCTGAGATGAACAAGAAGGAGCTGGTGCAAAATATGCCTTCAATCTCTTGTTATAATCAAGTTTGTGAGACCTGCCAACAAGGTAAGCAAACAAAACTGCCATTTCAAGCAAATCAATGGAGAGCAACCCAAAAACTTTAGCTTATCCACACTGATGTGTGTGGCCAAATGACCACAGAATCTATAAGTGGTAACAAATATTTTCTCCTCTTTATTGATGACTGCACCAGAATGTGTTGGGTTTATTTCATGAAAAACAAGAGTGAAGTCTTTAATATTTTTAAACAATTCAAAGCTTTGGTAGAAAATCAATGTAATATGAAAATTAAAGCATTGAGGTCTGACAATGGAGGGGAATATACTTCTACTGAGTTTGTAGAGTTTGTACTATTGCAGGCATTGAACGTTAATTGACCCTGCCATACACTGCACAACAAAATGGCGTGTCCGAATGGAAGAATAGGACTGTAATGGAGATGGCAAGGTGTATTTTGATCGAAAAACAGGTGCCAAATCAATTCTGGACGGAGGCGGTTCATACCACTGTCTATTTGCTGAACAGACTACCCACAAAGGCCTTGCAAGACAAAACTTCATATGAAGCCTGGTATGGCAACAAACCATCTGTTCACCATCTCAGAATTTTTGGGTGTATTTGTTATTATTAATTGTCGGGACCTAAATGAAGTAACCTCAATAACAAGGCTGAAAAGGGCATTTTCATGGGCTATGGTTCATCATTTAAAGGTTTCAGATTTTTTTGTTTGAAAATAGAAAAAATTGTTTTGAGTAGAGAAGTGACATTTGACGAGGCAACTGTGTGAGATTGGAAAAATAAGAAAGTTTCCCACTCTGATCCATTTTTAAAGAAGCAGCCTTAACTTGCTGAAGATGAATTGGTGGATGATATATCGGTAAGGGGAACCACAACTTTGGAAGATATTTATCAGAGGTGTGGCTTGGTTATCTCTAAACCAACAAGCTATGTTGATGCATAAAGCTCTCAAGCATGGAGGAGAGCTATGTAAGCTGAACTTGACATGATCAACAAGAATGAAACCTGGCAGCTTGTTGATAGGCCTAAAGTTTGCAAAGTTTTCAAAACAAAACTCATTCCTGATGGCTCTATCTGCAAACACAAAGCTAGGTTGGTGGTAAAGGGGTATGCACAACAATATGGCATCAACTATCAAGAAACATTTTCTCCGGTGGCCAGGTATGACACAATCAAGCTTATTCTTGTTTTTGCAGCATATAATTCCTGGCAAATCCATCAACTTGATGTCAAATAAGCTTTTTTAGATGATTTGGTTGCTGAAGAAATTTACATAGAACAACTTGATGGTTTCTCAATTTTTGGTAAAGATGATAAAGTCTATCTCCTAAAAAAGGCTTTGTATGACCTAAAGCAAGCCCCGAGGGCATGGTATGAAAAGATGGATAGTCATTTCTAGCTTGATTTCAATAGAAGCCAAAGTGAACCTACTTTGTATGTGAAAGTCACTGGTGGTGAGCCCTTAGTTGTTTCAATTTATGTTGATGATATGCTTGTTACAGAAAGCAAAATTGAATTAATTCAAAAGTTTAAGGCTAAAATGGAGAAGGCTTTTAAAATGTCTAATCTTAGAATTATGAAGTATGTCCTTGGCATGGAAATAACGCAGTCCAGTGATGGTATTTTTATATGCCAGCAGAAATACATCTATGATATTTTAAACAGGTTCAAAATGCAAGACTGCAAACCTATGAGCACTCCAATTTCTACTGGCCTAAAGCTTGGCAAGGATGAGAATTCTGAAAAAGTTGATGATAGCATGTATAGAAGCCTCACTGGAAGCCTTTTGTACCTCACTGCAACCAGGTTGGGCATCTTATTTGTCATAAGTTTACTCTCTAAATACATGCATTCACCTAGAGAAACACACTTCACAGCTGCTAAAAGAGTATTGAAAGAACCAGTGCACTTGGTATTTTCTTTCCAACATCTGTAGAAAAGACTATAAAACTAGTTGGTTATTTGAATAGTGATTGGGGTGGCTGCATTGATGATTCCAAAAGCACTTCTGGATTTTTATTTTCTTCAGGCACTGGTTATTTCAGTTGGAGTTCAAGAAAACAAGAAACAACATTTCAATCAAAAGCAGAAGCAGAGTATATTGCTGCTACCTCTACTATGAACCAGGCCATCTGGTTAAGAAAGTTGCTGAAAGACTTGGGTAATGAACAAACAGAAGCTACCAAGATTATGTGTGACAACGGTTTAGCAGTTTCAATATCAAAAAATCCAGTGTTTCATGGCCAAACTAAACATATCAAGATTAAGTTTCATTTTATTGTAGAAGTTCAACAATCCAACGAAGTGTTACTTGTTCACTGTTCATCTGAGAACCAGCTAGCTGACATTTTTACAAAGGCACTGCCAAAGGAAAGGTTTGAAGGTCTGAGACAAAGAATCGGTGTTTGTCACCAAAATGCCAAGGAGGAGTGCTAGACATTTGGCATTTTTTAGTTCTAGCTTCTTCTTTTTTTACTGTTTTACTTTTATTTACAGTTTATTCTTTATCTTGTTTAAGTTACAGACTTGGTCAAGTTTAGTTACTAAAATTTTTGAATTATGTAGCTGTTAGCTCCAGAATTTTCTCATGTAGTTTTTATCCACTTTTTTGAATTTGTAGTGGCTGCTAAATAGGAAAGTTTGTTCCAGTATAAATTTTGCAGTTTCAATGATTAAAGATATGATGGAATTTAAATAAGTTTTTTAGTTTTCTTTTTCTTTTGTTCTGGTTCAACTCAAAGTCTGCTATGTTTTAACTCCATCTGTAGGAAAAAAACTATTTAAACACTACTGGAGAATATTAGTGAATATATAAAACTAATTAAGTTAGCCTTACATAACAGCTTAAGTTATTGTGGTGAAACGGTCACTTAACATTGGTATCAGAGCTTTTGTGACCAAGTAGTTGTGAGTTTAAATCCTACCAACCACCTATTATTCAGCACAAGGCAGAGTAAGCCTGTGTAAGTTTCAAACCCAAAGGGTTTTCACTTGAGGGGGTATATTAGTGAATATATAAAACTAATTAAGTTGGCCTCACACAACAGCTTAAGCTCTTGTGGTGAAACGGTCACTTAATGTTGAATTTTTAATATGGACAGAGTGTAGAGTTCACTAACAAGAATTGGACTTGGGTCAACCATTGCCTTAATAACTAGAACTAATTGTTTGGATAGTTAACCCTTACCACTTATAAACCCTTTAATATTTTCGTGTTTAGTCAATATGGGATACTCTAACACTCACTCTCAAGTGTAACCGGGACTAGACATCTAGTTGTCACTTGAAATATACGCAGTAGTAACCAGACCGGCCGCTGGGACTTGATATTTAGACGAACAACCGAGAAATTAATAATCCAGACCAAACCTGCTCTGATATCATATTAAATAACTGTTTTACGATAATAGTTTAAGCTGTTGTGTGAGGCTAACTTAATTAGTTTTCACTAATATATAAAACTAACAGAGAAGTTAGAGCCAACTGCATCATCACCCAACACTCTGTGATTTCTACAACAAAAAGGAGCGGCTTCGTGCAATGTTTGATGTATTATTTGCATTTTGCTCTGAATCTTCATTATTATATACACGGTTTCTACTATTGGATCTTATCATGTTTAATTTCTGCCTTTGGATTCCAAGCTATGATACTTTCTTGTTATCTTATGATTTGACCAGTCAAGATGTGGAACAAGATTACCACATGAACAGAAACGACAAGCAAATTAAGAAATCAGGAGACATAAGATGGTTTGGGTAGCAGCTATGGGGATTAGAATCAAAACTCACAAGTTAAAGACCTTGGAAAAGATCTACTTTAAAAAATTTTATTCCATTTTCGCTTACGTAGAAAAGGATGCCTATACAAGTAAATCAAAATTTACACCAAATCTTGCTGTGCTGGTTGTGATACTTTCCAAATCCGATTCCAAGGAGGATATCGAGTGACTTTAAATCGTTTAATTTCGTTGAACCAGCTAATTTAACTACTGGCTCTGCCTCTGCTGATGATTGAGGAAGATTTTATGCCCTCACCTTTGTATTATTTCTTTAGCTATAGTTCTACAAAGAAGCCAAAATCTTATGCCATAGTAGCTCGTTTATATTTGAGAGTAAAGTGCACACAATCCCAGTTATCCCACTAGAAGCCGCTCTCGGAAAGACAGCTTAATAATATCTGCTTTCATTACGTATATCAACTTAGTAAGGCGCCTTTCAGGCAGCCGCCTTATAACTTCCTTAAAATGAACTATACAAATATACATATGCGCTTTTATCTTTAATTTATATCCGGAAGCGTTTATTAGTCGAGACGCATATAAGATAGTCCAAATGCCATCCATGAATCCATCCAAGTGGTGAATGTAAACAAGAACGAATGAGAAATAAAAGCTAGTCTAAAAATATAAAAATAATTAAAAGGGATTCAACTGTTGCTTCTTTGATCCATTCCAGATGGGTCGATGATCAGCTCCACTTACTAGGAGAATACCACACTTTGTTTAAGTGTACAGTAACTGTATCAAACAAAGTTGGATGAAAAGGAGCAAGCCCCTTGAAGCACGCCATGTTCAATGGACTATGGGCACTGGGCACCGACTCCAAAAATATTCATTTATATCTTCCACTGGATTTCATTGTATCTTTGTTTGATTAGTGAATAGTGATCATCTGACTTGACACCCGCCTAAAGAATTCTCTTCAAATGTGAATGTGTAGCTTGAAAGCGTCGGAACTCTTTACACATTGGATGCCACATGAAGAACCAAAACTAACCGATTTAATTAGAAACCAGGAGAGACAGCATATAGCATCATAGATGTGAGTTGAGTTTGTCTTATTCTTTACTTTAATTAAGTTTGGTAATCAATTAAATAGGGCATGTTGTCCTATTCGGTCGTGCCCCCCTTCTCTTTAGTACTTGACTTTCGACTTCTTACCTACAACCTTGGCTTTGTTAGCATTTGCCAACGTACTTTGAATAGGATTACCGTTTAATTAATTAGAATAATCTAATGTTTTTCCTCTCCGTTTATTGCTACCGGACAAAACAAAAAGTTAGCCGCTTGTCAATACCAATCATGCGCTCCACATCCCGAACTAACACGTCCATTGGCGCTTTAGAAATGCTACTGTAAGCAAACCATGTCCAGAAAGCATGCCATGTCCATAGGATAGGAAACACCATTGAAACTAAAATGATTTTAATTATCTCATTCTCCTTTTCTGACATCTTTATTTTGCATGTCTTGACCGGTCAAAATTATCCCATAACAAAAGTTTAAAACTAAAGAAGAGGGTTAATCTCGTTTCTTGACCAAGTTTAGTTTAGTCCTATAAATAAATGATTATCCTTTGCGATACTTTTATTTGTCCCAATAGTTTCCAGAATTTTAATTCAGTTATTAACGTTGCTTACATTGTTTAATAAGCAAACTAAGTTGCACATGGAACAAATCATCGGGAGTTTAATGCAGTTTTCGTTCGTGATTGTGAATAAGAACACCACATGCCTCCATGTGATGAGCTTATTCATGTTCTAATTCTTCAACATGTGACGACGTATTGTACAAATCACGTCACTTTTTTACATATGCGTCTATATGTTAAATCAGTGCTAGAAAGCCGTCAAGGGAATATGAAAATGGGAAACGCTCTTCGTCCATATCGCTGTTCAAGATGATTTTATTATATTTGCTAGCTGGTTGTTAATTGAATATGTTACAATTATGACGTGGAGGAATATGAAATCATTTGTCAGGGTTTTATTGGCCTATTCTATTGCTGATTATTATCGTTCTTGTTTGATTTTGAGTGATCTTATGATTGATTATAATGATAGCAGGAAGATTTTCTGCCTCTTTGTCGCCCAAATCTTTAACAGATTATAGTGAGATTTTGTATTTCTTCCAGGTTTTGTTTCAAACTATTCCCCGATTTGTTTTTAAAACCACAGCATATACTAATTACTAAAATGCAGAAGAATACCACGATCCAGGCTCTTACAAAACTATATACTAGTCGGAGGAAAAGGTGGAAATAGAAAAGAGATTAGAGAAAATCTCCACATTTGAATAGCTGGTTGTTAGTTTATGTCCTTACAACCAATCAATTAGATGTAAATTAATGTATGACGTTATTTTGAATTGATGAAAATGCTTTATTTATCTTCATGTATAAATTTAATTAATATTTTATATTTTAATACTAAAGATAAAATCTTGGAATAATTGCTGTGTAATTGAAATTATGATGAGATCATAATTATGAGATTCACTTTATACTTATGTATTATTCTTAAATGTTCTTAGTTATAGTTTCATCAAGATTGGATATTATTGAAGCGGTAAAACTAGCATACATTATGTTTCTTTCTTATGAAGAAAGTAATTGATCTCATAAATTAAAGTATAAAGATACTTAAACTAATGTATGGGTGATTATTAAAGAATAAGTCACTGAATTGACCCGATTATGAGAATTCCGGATGGAATATTACATATGTGTCTATAGATTCTCATAATAATGGTTGTATAATTGATCCTTAGACTTGAGATTACCAAGGTATCTAGCGTGAGAATTACTGTGTTTTAATACTACTTATGAATCATCCTAGGATAATTCAATCGGTAGTAATTGGATACATTATGAACCATATGTAGATAGTTGAGTAAGTCAATATAGGATTCATCACTCTAAAGTAATTAGAGAGATTATTATAATATTCTTGATTAGTAATGATTTATGAAATTCTCTAGCCAAAGTGAATTGATATTTTAAAAGGAGTTTTCAAATTTCAATTATAAATCAATTACTAATTAGCAAGAATGAACATGATTGGATGATAAGAGTAGGCACTATGTCCATACTCTATCTAATTAGAATATTAAATGACGAAAGGATTAAATCATACATTATAGCCATGCATGGACAGGTTAAGTCAATCACTTTGATATTCCTGATATTTGGGTAATCATGACATATTGCTAGATGTCAATCATGATTTATGATTATGAATTATTTAATTGGAGAATTAAAGATAAATTAAAAGAAGTTTTAATTTATCCAATTCTAATTGTGAATTAGAAATATAATTTATAATCATTGCTAATTTATTAGGAACCTAATGGGTCACACATCAAAGAGTAATTTGTGAAAGAAAAATCAATTTAATTAAGTTGGATTTAATTATAAAGTATGAGAAACTTTGGGAATCAAATATGAGATACTTGATTTTATTAAAATTAAATTAAATTAAATTAATTATAATTTGATTTTAATTATAATTAAAGAGATTTAAATTTAATGAAAGACTCTTATGATTTTTTCTATTTAAAGGGAAGAGCTTTTTAGAAGCTAGCACTTTTGTCTTCTTCCTCTCAAATCAGTTTGAGAATTGCTCTGTGGATACCATCAGAGGCTGGACACTTGAACAACTCGTGATTGATCAATCGAAAAAAGTTTCAAAGATTTTTTAATAGAAAAATGAACAAGGTACGATTTCTAAATCATTTTATGTTTTATTCAAGTTTATTCAATTATCAGGATCTGTTTGGAATATGTAAAATTTTAATTTTCCGCTGCGCCTGTGATTTGATCACGGTTGGATTCCAATAGTGGTATCAGAGCCTCCTTTAATTGTTTTAGTTGAATTAGTTACTTGATTCTTGTTGATTTTGATAAAGAAATGTGTTATGCTTCGGGTTTTGTCTTTATTCGAAGCTATTCTTTTGACTGTATGTTTATTCTAAAATGTGCTTATGCATGTTCTGTAATGTTTCTGATTTCTTAATTCGCATGCGAGTATCTGGAACATGTTTCCACTCTTTTGTGTTTTCTGAACAAGATTGCAATTTTAAATTTGTGTGGGTTTCTACCCTATTTTGCTTCTGGCTTCTACATGTTTTCCCTTGCGATTGTGTTCATTTTACTACCTTGTGTGTAAACAACCAAGATGGGTGATTATCGCCCATTGGATTGTCGTCTCTAGTGACCCAGTGAGTCGCCTGCGACGCGATGCCTCATTTTACTGCCTTGTGTGTAAACAACCAAGATGGGCGATTATTGCCCATTGGACTGTCGCCTTTAGCGACCCAGTGAGTCGCCTGCGACACGATGCCGCTAGGCATCGAGTGCGACGCCACATATGGGCGTTACCCAACGTCACTGGATGGCGTCTGACGACGCCAAGCGTCACACGTGACGCCAAGCATCGGCGGCAGGGAGGCAACTTTAAGGAGAAAAATAGAGAAGAGGTTGGAGAACCATCAATTGGAGAGTTGACGGTTGGAGTCCAAGCAAGGTGCTTTGCGTGAGTGACGTGGAGCACTACCCGAAGGGTTGACAGCATTGGAGCGACATGGTGAGTTGCGAACATTATCCGATGATTGGGTAAATGTGGAACACGAGGGATTGTGGGTGTCAATTCTTTGAAACGTTGGAAGCAAAAATGGGGATGGTTTTTGGAGAAGACGATGGGCGTGTGAATCGAATGTTGTTACCTCAACGCTTTCCTGACTGTTTGGCGCGTGTCAACCTTTTATGTGTTTTTTATTTTTTAAAAAAACCTTAGATTTTCAATTTAATTATTTTAATAAAGATTAAATTAATTTATACTCCTAATAAAATTAAAAAGTTTTTTTTACTAAAATTTGAAAATTGTATTCAAAGGGAAATTTTATTAGAAATTTTTTAATTTAATTTAATTTTTGAATAATTGAATAATTAAATTAAATTAATTATCAAATAAATAATTAGAATCAAGCAAAAGTTTAATTTCTTTCATAATTGGATTATGTTTGAAATTATAAATATAATGAGATTATATTATTTTTCTAAGATCTGAAACATTTGAAAATCTAAATCCCTCAATAAAACATTAAGTACACGTTAAGAACGTGATAATTATCTGTCATTATTTGAGAATAAAACTAGAATTCTGTTTATTGTTTGGCTTGTTGAGTAAACTCAAGGTCACTTTAACCTGGATATGTTTTATCTTAAATTAATGGGTTCTACTTAATTAAAATTGTATGATTTGGATGAGTAAACTTATGATCATATAAATTTAGAGATAGGGTTAGGAATAATATATGTGATATATTTTTAAAAAAAGTTGTCGCCTAACGGTTCTAGGAGTCACATGATATGTGATTGAAAGTTGTTTTCTACCTAATTTATTTTTAGTTGGTTTGTTGAGCAAACTCAAGATCAATTAAATTTAAATAGGATCCTAGCCCACTAAGAAATTATTTGATAATTTTTCGATATAATAATGAGGGCTATTATTTTGAAGAAAATAGTGAGAGTAATCAAATATTTTTATTTTTTGGATATAAACTAATATATGCTCCTTTTATGTTTTTTGGTTATTAAATTTGAAGATGAGTACCAACCTGACATTAAGGAGCATCATGGATGCTAACAAGTTGACTAGACTCAACTTTTCATACTAGCTACGAACCTTAATAATAGTTCTTAGGTAAGAGAAAAAGTTGTACATTCTTGATACTCCTACTCCATCAGAACCTTTTTCAGATGCAACTGATGAAGATTGGGAGAAATATCAGCGTTATATTGACGATGTTGAACAAGCGACATGTGTGATGTTAGCTTACATGTCTCCTGAACTTCAGAGGTAGCATGAGAACATGGATGCACCTACTATGATATTGCATCTTAAGGAGTTATTTGGTGCACAAAGTAGGGTGGAGAGATATGAAATCTCCAAGGCACTATTTCAATGCAAGATGACATAAGGATCTTCAATTAATATTCATGTGCTGAAGATGATTGGATATATTGAAAAATTGGCCCAATTAGGTTTTGTCATGGATCATGAGTTAAGCGTTGATCTGGTGCTACAGTCATTAAGTTCGAGTTTTTCACAGTTCGTAATGAACTTCAACATGAATCAGAAGGACATGACATTGCCTAAACTGTTGAATATGCTTAAGACTGCGGAAGGGTGCCTTAAGAAGGAACCCAATTCTATACTTTTTGTCAGTTCTTCTAAAAGCAAGAAAAGGGGCTTTAAGAAGAATAATAACAAGAAACAGAAGGCTTTTACTAATATAGTAAAAGCCAAAGGAGGTGTTAAGAAGAAGAATAATAACAAGGGCATATGTTTTCATTGCGGAGTCAGCGAACATTGGAAGAGGAACTACCCATCTTATCTTGTTAGCCTGAAAGATAAAAAGTTTAAGGAAGCTGTCTCTTCAGGTATGTTTGTGATTGATATCAATCTTTCTACTTCTGTTCCACATTCTTGGGTATTAGATACTGGTTGTGGTTCTCACATATGTAATAACATGTAGATGTTAACAAGGAGCAGATCATTGAAGAAAGGCGAAGTGGACCTGGAGTTGACAATAGAGCAAGAGTTGCTGCATTAGTTATAGGAACTTGTAGTTTAACTTTGTCTTCTGTCCTTATATTAGAACTTGATAATTGTTATTATGTTCCTGTTATTACAAGAAACATCATTTCTATTTCTTATTTGGATTTGAATGGATTTGTCTTTATTATTAAGAATAACAGTTGTTCTTTTTATAAAGATGATGTTTATTATGGA
>JANZLC010016617.1:0-11232 GCA_026413385.1 Erythroxylum gracilipes
CAATCCTTGGAATTTTTAGTATTTTTGATTCGGTTCCAAGGGATTGATTTTTACATCGATACGAACAGGCCGATCAAGATGTTATGCATGAACGTAGATGTTTTCAGTGGAAGCAACGGAGGTTTTAATAAGTGAATAGTGAATTGAACCAGCTCATTAAATTGTCACATCAAGAGCACAGCAGGGGAGTGAGCTGTAGGTTAGGCAAAAACAAACGGTGGCACAGTCAAGAGGAGTTGCAAGAGGTTTTGGTTGGGGATAATGTTCATGGGGCTGAAGCATTTTCTTGAGAGACCCATAGAGGTCTAGACATCCCGACGCTAGTTCAGAGGTGACATCGACACTGACAACCCAGGTTAAATGTTTTTCCTTGTTTTAGTTGTTTCTTTCTCTCATTAGGAATTGATTATATTATCTTGTGTTGATTGAATTGGGTATTGTGAAAAGATGATTTTAATTCGTTCATTGAATCGCTGATTTGTAAACTTATTGCTAGAATTTTGATATAATTAGGAATTGTGAAGTTAAAATTCATATGTAGCGACTAGTGATTTGTAATCATTAAGGATAACATGACCTATGTTAAATGACAGATCGTATATGGTTATTGTCTTGATTAATTGGTTTTTCTAATTCGTAATGCTACTACCTAATTTATTCTAGAGATCATATCCTAGGTTTTTTGACGGCGAGGTTTAATTAATGATCGTATCTTGATTAAATACTACCTAAGGGAAAACTCAGGTTAATTGTTAACCCACGATTAATAGTTGTTAGGAGAGGTTTAAGAATAATAAATCAATGAAATATGTTTAATTAGGGTGTAGGGCGAGATTGAACCAAAGAACCGGGTCCCTACTGAATTCCCCTCTTTATTCATTTTTTACATGTTTTCTTTAATTTGCTTTTTATTAGTATAACTTTATTTTATTTTCTTATTTCCAAAATCCAACACCCCCCCCCCCCACTTTTAAACCTAAACACCCATTACTTTTATTTCAAAAACTTTACACATACTCTTTGTGGGATCGACCTAGACTCACCACTACTATAGTAGTATTCTAGTTATCTAGTTATTTTATTTTGACTAGCATTACGACGCGTTGTCAATTTTGGAGTTGTTGGCGGGCAGTGCAGTGTTTTAGTTTTTGTTTGTGATTTTAATTGGTGTTTTTGTATATAATTATTTTTAATTAGTTTCTTTTCAATTATTTCTTGATCTTTTCACTTTTTGTTTGGTTTTTAAGTGATAAAAAAATCTAACATAGATAGAAGTAATTTCTTTTATAACTCTTATTCTCAATCCTATAATTAAGGTTAGACTGATCAACCTAACTTTGGTTATAGGTGGGATAACCATCAGAATTACTTCTATGATAGTTTTCATGACACACGGCAATTCCTGTGTGGACTAGAAGCTTCTTATCACAACTCAGATACATCTTTGGAAGAATTGATGAATGTTGTGATTCCTCAAAATCTCCAATTTTAACAGAGCCTACAATAGCAGTTGCAACAGTTCTAGCAAGAAATGAGGCATATAACATCTAAAAACCAAAACGTGGCAAGCCAAATGGATGAGATGGCAGTGAGGATCGACTACCTATAATCACAAATGGAAGAGGAGCAACCATATGAAATTCAGGTATACCTAATGGATGTTAGTGCAGAAACCTTAAAAGTGATAAGGATCTTGAGAATTTTGAGAGCAATACTCAAGGAATTGCATGTGAAGAAGAATTTGAGGAGGAGCTCGAACCAGAAAATGACATATCATTTAGCTCGGGGGTGAGTAGTGAGTTTATGATTATTTTTTAGATTATTTTTTAGACTAATTCTTCACCTTTATATAGCAAATTGGAGGAATTAAATGAGGAAGAAAAAGGCAAAGAGACCATTAAGTCCAGAGTGCATAGACTCAATCAAGATTGAAAGTTAGAGGATAGGGAAGATGCTGAATATGATGAATCATCAACTGAGACCCTATCTTGAAGAACCTCATGTGGAGGAGCCGCATGTGACATCTAAAGATCACAATTTTGTCACGTGAGGAGGAAACATGAAGTCGAGATACTACATAAAAGCAAGTGACAATAAGACCCTATTTAGATATATTGACTAAGCATCACACAAAAACGACATACACTATAGACTCATTCCAAATTAGTAATCAAATCTACCCCATCCTCTGAGCTTCCCAAAATGTTCCAAATTAGGGTTGATGCTTGTATCAATCCGCGATACAAATCGCAACTATCTCGTAAGGATCTTCACTGTCATCGTGTCAAAACTTCATCCAAAGATGATTATATTACCTATCTTCCTTTATACTTGCAGTGAAGGTGGAGATCTTAAACCGTGGGTATACTACTGGCTCTCCTTACAACTTGCAATATCTTACTTCCTTAAGTAAGATCTGACTTTCAGTATTTGTCTAGTATTTTTACTCCATTTCCCAGCAAGTATATTGTTCTCTTTCTTTCTGCATGATAGTTTAAATCAGCTGAACATTCCTTGTTCTGGAACTTTCACTAATTTTTTTCTTTCCATGTCTCTTGGTTAGATATGACAAGAGATAAAACCTTCCTCTTATGGAGTGGAGAGGAAGCTTGAGCTTCTGCTAGAATCTTAGCAACCTTGATGAGTGAATTTGATGTCCCATGCTAAGAAAGGCAATTTATGATCCTTTTCCAGATGAAACTAGAAAAAGGGTATAGCAAAAATAGGTGGTCCTAGTGTCAATAACTCTTCTACACAGACAACAATTTTGGTAAAAATTCTGGATAAATTAGAGTATGTTCGTTGTTGTTACCCTATTCCTTACCACCAGCCATAGTAGGAAAGTAGAACTTGGCGTGGGAATATTACACTAGATAACTTTGGCCTAAGGATCATCTTGATTAGAGTGATAGAGCCATTTCTTGTAAATTTTGTTAGAAAAGTTTCAATAGAAGATTCTTTCCATTGAAAACAGTCCTGTAAGTTAGGATCAGGAGGGTATAAAGGTCTCAGGTGACTAATTGAAGAGCAAAACCGTGAGAGGCGTAGAGCTCAAAGTGGACAATATCTGTAGGAGGGTCGTCTGGGCTGTTACAAATGGTATCAAAGCCGATACTCGAACCGTTGTGCTAGCTAGGCTAGTCCCAAAGGGGGGTGAAGAATGTGAGATCCCACATTGGTGAGAGAGGAGAACGAAGTATGCCTTATAAGGGTATGGATACCTCTCACCCTAAGACGCTTTTTCGCAAGGGTGAGAAGAGCAAAACTATGAGGGGTTTGGCCCTAGGGGTAACCTAAAGCGGACAATATCTGTGGAAAGGTAGTCTGGGTTGTTACAAGCTCAACCACCAAGTTTACTAGAAGAAATGATGAAAATTGTAACACCCCCTATGCGAAAACCTACATCCATCCATACATATGGAACTCAAAATTCCTATGCATACATTCAGGGATATAATTATATTCAATGTTGTACATGTATATATTACAAAATTTCATATCATTTAACATTATGAAAAGTAGTATTACATCTTTACATTAACATGATAATCCAAAAAGAAAACATACAATTTCTTTTATTACATATACAACCATTGTTTAATTGAAAGACACATCCAAAGGTACTTTTACTCCAATTTGTTGGCCTTAGTCCCTATAGATGTTCCCTGTACCTCACTCCTATAACCTAAACCTACACGAATTAACACCAATGCTAAGCTTGAAAGCTTAGTGGAGAAAACACTTAGTTTGGATGACCACTCACAGCAGTCATTTTCTAAGCACTCACATTCAAACATAAGTTCATTTTCATGAACCAAACATGGATATTCAATGCTCATGTAAACAATGGCGCCATATTTAAGCAAAGTACATAATGCAAATATGTTTCAACATATTATCCATATACTGAAATTGCACATTTATAAGCCAAATATTGATATTCAATGCACATTGGTACAAATTATCAATATAGTTGCACATCATTGCAATTCATCATTACAACCAAAGATATTAAACTGTGGATAACCGAAGGTTTCGAAATGTGGATACTCGAAGGTATCAAACTGTCGATACCCAAAGGTATCAAACTGTGGATACCTAAAGGTATCGAATTGTGGACATCGACGGTGTCAAACTGTAGTAGCTACACTGTAACCCTATAGGCTTGCCCATTTATCCATCATCAAGATAATAGAGCAGGCACTGTAACATTTCCTTTAACCATTTTCCAATTTCACAATTCATATGATATGCATTTTGTCATAAAATTTGTATCTGTGTTCATACATGCAATTCACAACTTATCATCATTAGAAAGGTGTCAAAATCACACTTATATAATCATACTATACACATATGAGCAATAAGTATGCATACAAATCATTTATGTACATATAAGTCTTCTTTGGAATGCATTATGAGCAATCTTAAATCCCAATGTTCAATTTCCCAATTCACATGTGGTAAGTCCTATTTCATTCATTTTTGGATGTTCAAAAAGTTTCATACACATTCAAAAAGGTTAAGATAAGATTAGTAAAAATTGGAAACGAAAACAAGCTCAAAACAGTGAGTTAAACCCTAAAGTGGTCTAAAAATAGGCAAACTATCAGTCCAGGAACAAATCACATGATGGAGGTTGTCCCTTTATATTCGTATAGAAAGAGTTAGAACTGGGTTTCGTGGTCTTCTAGAAAATTTTCCATCTGTGTCTCTAGTTTCCAAAACACTAAAGAGCAGACCATTCGGACTTTTAACAAATGAGCAATAGACCAAATATAACACGCTACTCCAAAATAGGGGCAACATCAAGTCACCATTTCTATCCCAATTTCCAACATCATAAAGCCACAATTAAGTCAAAGTCTCTTCTAGATATTTTTATTTATATGTCTTAAGTTTCATATGCAACTAAAATCACACAATTTGGAGGCCTGTATGTTGATTTATGACTCAAATAATGTGACAGATTCAAACAAACCCTAGACAGAATTCCACAACATGATAATCTCTTGTCAAATTCAACCAATTCTATACAAGATAACACCAAAATAGTACCAAAGTATTATCCCAAAAACCATTCCACGTCCAAATGAATCTTTATATACATTCAAACATACACAAACATAGAAATCAACTAAGTGAAGTCCCAAACCTGAAAATTGACAAAATAGTTCTTCTAATGCTTTTCTTTCCCTTCCTCTTTGACTTTGCTTGAATCACCAAGTTAAAAATGGTGGGATGAAGAAGGTGAAATAGAGAGGAGAAAAATCTAAAGTTAAGCCATGAAAGTATCGTATATCTCCCCTCTCTATATGTATTTTCGTGAATTTTCTAGTCTTAGACACATGTTTCAATCCCATTGGACCATATGTCACAATCTTATTAGACCATGTGTTACAATCCCATTGGACCACGTGTGTAACATCCCGTCCCCATATTAAGGGTTAGGACCCAAAATTTCAGTACATGGGAGCTCAAAGAGATTAAAAAAAGGTATTTTTCTTGCTCATGCATCATGTTAGCATATATGCACATAAAAAGTGGATGTTTGCATATAAAAAGTGGTACATGCATTCATTGACAACTTTCAGGTATAATTGATGTTAAGTATGATTTTATTGAAAATGAAAAGTAGATGAGTGGAAAGAGTGATCTTGGTATGAGTTGTGATAAGGAAAGAGTTAGAAACAAAATTGGTAGTGATCTGGAAAATATTCATTGAGTGTACTTCGGTCTGTTAGCAATAACTTTTTCTCTAGTTATCCAAACGAGACAATTCTTGATTTGGATTAAACTAGAAACGTATGGATACATTTCCTATGAAGAATCAAATTTCAATTCTATCTCTAAGAGTCCCAAAAGTTTATGAAGTTAAGAATTGGCTGTAGTACGTTGGTTTATGAATGGAAAATTCATCTTTGAATTTTAGGGGCCAATTTGGGATTGATATAAAGCGATATTAGCAAAAGTGCCTTCTGGAAAGCTGTAGATCATTCTTTTATCTTTCCAACGGTATATATTATGAAAATTTTAGACATCAGAGTCAAAATTTATGATCCTTGTAAGTGGAGACGTTCTGGGGAAGAAAATGAGATGGAAGAAATAAGACGGAAGAAATGAAACGGAAGAAAATGAGACGGAAGAAATGAGAAAGAAGAAAATGAGACGAAAGAAATGAGATGGAAGAAAATGAGATGGAAGAAAATGAGACGGAAGAAATAAGAGGGAAGAAAATGAGACGGAAGAAATGAGAACGGAAGAAAATGAGACAATGCAAATGAGACAGATGCAAATGAGACGATGCAAATGAGATGATGCAAAAGTCAGATGATACAGACATCAAATCATAGAATTGGCCTTCAAGATCTGCATAAAAGTTGTAGATCTTGAAGTCCTCTTTCCAATGGTAAAAAAATGAGATCAATCTAACATTTTTTGTGAAGGTTATTGAAATCGCGACATAATAGGTTCAATTTGATGGAGGTCACAAACAAGGTTGCTTCTTTTGACCATAACTTCTTCACTAGACCTCCAAATGACTTGCTTCTTGAACCATTGTATCTGTAAGACATTGCTCTACATCTGTACCTAGAACTATAGCTATCAAAAATGAATGGAGAAATATTGAGTGAAAATAGTGGGATGGGTACAGTGGGTGTGCTCTTAAGTAATATGAACTGGTGTTATTCCACTAAACATACTTTGGTAATTTGATGATTTCTGGAGCTATACTGATCCAAATGAGATGATTTTTGATTGTGGTAAACTAGAGACATGGCGCTCCAAATGTTATGAAGAACGTAGAATCTAATTCAGTCCTTAAGATGTTTAAATTGCCGATGGAAGTTGTTCTTAGTATATTATTTTGGACAAGAGCAGTCCAAAACTGTTTGAAGTATATCTTTTGAACCATTGAACCAAATGAAATGATTTTGGTGGAATTAGAAACATACGAAAATGGGGGACATGTTTCTGGAAGAAAGTGTTAGGTTAGATTGTTCCAAGGTACTGTTGGCCAGACACTTATGTATAAAAAACATAAGGCATAAATGGAAAGGCAAATTGGACAATTCTCATTCATTAAGTACATAATTGGAAGAAGAAGTGTTGTCTTGCTTATAAATAAAGGAGAAACATGATGAGAAGATTCTAGAGAAGCAAAATGGGTGGATGAGAAAAGAGGTAAGAGAGAGGAAACATGAAAAAGAAATGAAAGAGAGAAAGAAGAGAAAACAAGCTAGGATTTTAATTCCTTTAGCCTGTAAAAGAGATTTTGAAGTATTCAAGAAGAGAAAGAGGTAGAGGAAGAAAAAAGCTTCCATTTGAGCTAAATATCTCTTCATTTGGTGAAGAATCAAGGTATGATCAAATGAATCTTTGGATTTTTGAAAGGATTCTAATTTATGGAGTTTAGAAAAATGCTTGGGTTTAAGTATTCTAGAATCAATTTTAGTGATTTTGCATTGTGGGATTTTTAAGTGATTCGTATTGAATGAGATTTGGTTTGTTTTTAGGAAACCAAGAGAATCCTACCCAAGAACAAGGGGAAAGACAATGTTGACTTGGAGTTTTGGCAAGCAAACTAGGTGGGTAATATTCTTATTGTTATTGTGTAAATGGGCGATGTGCCTAAGTGTGTATATGTTTGAATTTCTAAACTATGAATGAGAATTGGATATTATGAGATCATGTGAGGTTAGAAAAGAGTTAACAAGAAATTAAGTTAGGATATAGAGTAACCAAGTGTTCTTGAAGTGTGAGCTTATGAAAAGGGTAAAGATTGAAAGGAGAATTTAGAATGATCACGTATAAATGAAGTGTAAAGCTAAGTTCAAGTAGACACATATGAATTTTGAAATGGGAATGAGCTTAATATATGATCTGGAACATATACCCGAGATTGTCATTGAGCATGCCTTGAACATAGTTCATCTATACAAATTCTGTATAAATAAATGGTTATACGTGTACAATTATTGATGAGTGTGCAATGTGTGTGTCTTGCATAAATGGGTTATACAGGTCCAGTGTATGTATTCAGGCATTTCAGAATTTGGAAGCAAATGCTATTTTGGAGCGTACTGTGAATAGACTGAGAAGGTCTCACTTTATTGTTTGCTTTATTTGAATTTTTTATACATTGATCATCATTGTATGTGAATAAGATGAATTAAGTGTTTTCAGAATATGAATTGCATGCATGATGATAAGTGATTGCTCAACTATATGTTGAATGTGGGACTATGGTCCGATGATAAGTGAATGTGATCAAACAAGTGCATGCAATGTAAGTGATGCATTCCATCTCATGAATGCTTTGCTCCGTGAACTCTGTTCTGATTGAGCCCTATGGGCTAGTATTCTGTTTTGACTGAGCCTACGGGCTAGTACTCTATATATGTGAAAGGCACTCAGTCACAACAATAAGAACGAATGTGAGTCTCATCTAAATGGCATATGCATAATATAAATGTTTAAGTGTACTGAATGTGAATTTTGAAATTCTGTTTGGTGAGAATTATATGCTATGTGACTGGGTGACCCATCGATGATGGTCACTCACTGAGTTCGCAAAACTCAACTAAAATTTGCAAATATTTTTCAAGATTAGAAGAATACCCCATTAGGCCAATGGGAGTATGCCTACAGCTCTCAAGTGAAGAATAGAGGCTGGGATTAGTTCCCGTCTGCATTGCATTTCTCTATTTTGTATTGAATTGTTATTCCGCAACTTTTGTATAAATTTGTATTTTGAAATGACTCAAGTGTTTTATAATTATGAAAGGGCCCAAATGGCCATATGGGAATTTTGTAAATTGCATTGTATGTTTGAAAAGGGCTTATGCCCTATTTGATTATAGACTTTCGCATGTGTGTTTGTGTTTTGTGGAAAGAAAAAAAAAGATAATATTATATTGAAAATATGTATGAGGGTTTTAGCATGCCACCCTCACGGGGCACGAACTCGAATATCACCATCGATGTCGGGTTTGAGTCATTGCGGGAGTGGGGTGCTACAATTAGACTTAAATGTTGGGCCTTTGATATAGGAATTTCGTTCAACCCCTTGCCTTGCACATTCAGATTTCAAAGATGATCCAATTTCAATTCCTAAGCCTCATTTTGCAAGCTCATGTCCATGCAAGTCTTGTCCTAGGCTTCCTTGAGGTGGATCACACCATGTATGCTTCTCTTGTTGTCTTTCACATGCCCATGGTTCTCCATCATTCCCTCTCTCCCTCCTCGAAAGGATTCATCCTCAAATCTGCAACATCAAAGAGGGATAAATCAGATACATTGAATGTAGCACTAACATTACCATAAGAGCTAAGAAAATCAATTTTATAAGCATTATCATTAATCCTGTTTAAAACTTAAAAGGGGCCATCTCTTCTTAGTTGTAGCTTAGATTTCATTTGTTTTGGAAACCTCTCCTTTCTCAAATGCACCCAAACCCAATCACTGGGTCAAATATAACACACCTTCGGCCTTTATTGGCTTGCTTTGCATATTGTTCATTTCTCTTCTCAATGTTAGCTTTAACTTTAGCATGCAACTCCTACACAAATTTAGCCTTTTTCATACTGTTAAGGTTAGTAAACTCATTAGAAGGCAATGGAAGAATTTCTAAAGGAGTCAAAGGATTAAACCCATAAACAATCTTAAAAGGAGAAAATTGAGTAGAAGAATGAAGAGCACGATTATAAGCTAACTTAATGTGTGGGAGACACTTTTCCCAATTCTTCAAGTTCTTTTGGATGATCGCATGCAACAATGTAGTCAAAGTTCTATTTACCACTTCAGTTCGACCATCCGTTTGAGGATGTGCAACAGTAGAAAACAAGAGTTTAGTGCCATGTTTATTCCATAGAGTCCTCCAAAACTGACTAAGAAATTTCACATCTCTATCACTCACAATAGCCTTTGGCAAACTATGCAATCTTACAACCTCTTTAAAGAACAAGTCAGCAACATAAATAGCATCATTGGTTTTAGAACAAGCAATAAAGTGAGTCATCTTGCTAAATCGATCAACCACCACAAAGATGCTATCCTTTCCACTAGATGATCTAGGCAATCCAAGCATAAAGTCTATAGATAGATCAACCCAAGGATGAGAGGGGACAGGTAAGGGAGAATATAAACCATGTGATTGAAGCTTAGATTTTGCATGCTTACAAGTAACACATTTAGCACAAATAGAAACAACATCCTTTCTCATGTTAGGCCAATAAAAATATTCATGCAAAAGAGCTAAAGTTTTCTCAACACCAAAGTGACCCATCAATCCACCACCATGTGTCTCTCTAAAAAGTAATTCACGCATAGAGCAAAATGGAATGCAAAGTTTATCTTTTTTGAATAGAAATCCATCAAATCTATAAAAATGATCAATATCATGTTTTTCACAAGATATCCATATTTTTGCAAAGTCACAATTAGATTCATACATGCTTTTCAACATCTCAAAACCAAGTAATCTAGCATACATAAAGGTAAAAAGAGAGTATCTCCTAGAAAGAGCATCATCCACAATGTTTTCTTTCCCTTGTTTATGTTTAATAATATAAGGAAAAGTTTCAATAAATTCCAGCCACTTAGCATGTCTATTGTTCAATTTACCTTGGGACTTTAGAAATTTCAAACTTTCATAATCATAATGAATGATAAATTCTTTTGGCCACAAGTAATGTTGCCAAGTCTCTAAAGACCTTTTTAAAGCATACGACTCTTTATCATAAGTGGAGTAATTTAAAGCAGCACCACTTAGTGTTTCACTAAAATAAGCAATGGGTTTAGAATCTTGCATTAAAATAGCACCAATGCCTATTCCAGGAGCATCACATTCAACCTCAAAAACTTTAGAAAAATCAAGAAGAATAAGAAGAGGAGCATTGGTCAATTTTTCTTTCAAGAAATTAAAAGCAACTTCTTGTGAATCACCCCATTTAAAAATCACATTCTTTTTTACCAATTCATTCAAAGGGGCAGTAATAGTAGAGAAGTCCTTCGCAAATCTCTGATAGAAGCTAGCCAAGCCATGGAAGCTTCGAACTTCATTCGCATTCTTGGGAGTTGGCATTCTCTAATTGCCTTCACTTTCTCTTTATCAACTTGAAGTCCTTTAGAACCTACAATAAAACCAAGAAATACAACAGTATCCATGCAAAAGGAACATTTTTCTAAATTGGCATAAAGCTTATTCTCTCTTAAAAGTTCAAACACATC
>JANZLC010016637.1:0-11231 GCA_026413385.1 Erythroxylum gracilipes
ATAGCATTAGGGGCTGCGGGTAAGGAAGCGGACTGGCTGAGAAATTTATTATTGGATATCAAGTTGTGGCCACAACCGATGCCGGCCATATCCTTACATTGTGACAGCCAAGCAACTATGTCTAGAGCATATAGTAAAATTTATAATGGAAAATCTAGACATATAAGCCTTAGACATGAATATGTAAGACAATTGATTTCAGATGGTATTATTGCCATCGTATATGTCAAATCCTGTAATAACCTAGCGGATCCATTCACAAAGGGTCTCTCGAGAGATTTGATAAAGAGCACATCAACAGGTTTAGGATTGAGACATATGAATTAAATTTGCTTGTAATGGAAACCCAACCTTTCCTAGCACATCACTCGTCAAAAGTTCAATGGGTAACAACAAGTTATAAGCAAGGGACTAAGTACTAAGTTTGATCCTAAAAGAATCAAATGATTAGTACTAGAGGAGGGTGAGTGTTAAGCACTCTTAATGAAGAGTTAAGAGGGAATAAATTCTTAACGGTCTTCACCTATATGAACATGGAAGTGGTGCCGCTTCAACAAGGAATAGATCTTGTAAATGTTCATGAATTCTAGGAGGTAGCACAAGGCCATAAAGTGCGGTTATTAAATGAACTTCTAAGAAGAATGAAGGTTTCATGTGTATAACATTTCCGGTTCTAACACATAGGAATCTAGGTTCAAAGCTTCCATGCCACCTAAATTTCGTTAGAACTTTGAAGTGCTTATACTAATAAGAGGTTCAAATCAAAAGATACCTCTTAAATACATGAAATGCATTACAAACTAAGTGGGGGATTGTTGGAAAATAGTTTGATATGCAAGGAATTGAATGAAGAAGTATACATGAAAAGACATGTCTTTTCAATTCAAATGCCATGAATGGTTACATATTTTTCCAAGAGGTACCATGAACAATCATGTACATTATAAATGAATGGTCACATGTTTTCCCAAGAGGTGCCATGAACAATTATGTACATTATGAATAGGTGCCATGAAAAATCATGTGCATTATGAATGGGTGTCTTTAAATCTATATAAGGCTGGTTTAACATCCAATTCATGGTTAATACACAACCAAATCTTTTCTTCTTCTTCATCTTTCTCATATTTATTCTTAATTGAAGTTCATCTTTAGTTCTCTATTGATTTTGTTGTCTTAGAGAACATTAGGCTTGTTATATCCTAGAAGGAAATTTGTCAAAACCCTGCAGCAACTAGTGGGAGCAAATATTTCCTTAAAGATAGTAATTTTTCACTCCTCAAGCCATTCAACTTAAACCCACTTTTCTAACACTAGATTGTACAAAAAAGTCCATGAAATAAGTGATAGAAGCATGACAATGCCACTAGGCAAGAGCTGACTTGATGGAAAGACCTTGAAAGCTGAAGGGGAAGAGACTACCTATTATTGTCTATGATTGTCCAAGTTGTAAATCACCACTCAAGACCACATAGGTTTCTTACTTAGTTAACTTACCTGCAATAGAGTCTATATTGGTCCACTTAATTTGTTGGCTTAAGTGGTACTTTAAAAACAACGTCGTTTTAGCTACCAGTGGACCGGGTTGCCATATATATTTTTTTAAAGAAAAACATAAAAAATGACGTCTACTTAATTCGCTGACTCGAGTGGTACTTCAAAAATGACGTCGTTTTAGCTATGAGCAGGTTGGGTTGCCATATTTTTTTTAAAATAAAAACGTCAAAAACGATGTCGTTTTTCAGCCGAGCCACTGGTCATCCTAATTCGCGATCAGGCTGGGCCCAAGCCGCTGACAAGTCTAACCATTGTGATCGTGTTGATGAGTAAAAGCAATGTTTTAAAAACCAAACCTAACATCGAACTGGTCAAAGAAAATATTAAAGATTTAAATGTTCAACCTGTTTTAAACCGCTATAAAACCGATATATAATAAAAAAAGAAGTAAAAATTATAAGAATAAGTAAAAATATACTATAAAATAAAATACCTTATTAAAATAAAAATTCACTAATAGTGTCTATTAATATACAATAGACTAATAATAAATATAATAATTTAAACTAAGATTGAATTTAATACAAATTTTAAAATAATAATAATAGTATTTCGATATTATTATTTATTTAAAAACTTATAAAAGTTGAAGTATATTTAAAGAAAGTCAATAAAAAAGACTCTAAGTTTATTCTAATTTCCTTTTTAATTTCCTTTAAATACATTCTTTTATATTTTAAATATTATTTCTAACACATTTTTAATTATTTTAAGCAAAATTACTTACATATACTAACTAATAATTTAATTTATTAAACAAATTTATGGTAAAATAATAATTAGATTCTAACAATAATAATTTAAAAATTTTCAATTAAAATACAAGGAGAGAAATAAAGAATGAAAATTTCATAAATATAATTTATTAGTGAGTAAGAATAAAATAGCTTTTTTGTTTTAAAAATAATAATAATAAATTTAATTAAAATATAAAGAAATAAATAAAATATATAAATTTTGAATAATATAATTTTTTATTTAGATTATATGAAAGAGTTGAAAAAAATTCATTGAAAAATTAAAAGATTTACGAGTTTACCCTTTAAAATCTTAACTTTCATTATAATACATTATGCTAAAATTCAAAGTTAAAAGGTTTACATTACAGTCGTGGTTGATGTGCGCGGGCAAAAAGAGAAACTTAAATGTTGGCGGTGGATATCGCATCATTATAAAGAAAGTGGGTCTCATATTATTAAATAGATCATGGTTTCACATAAGTTAAAAATGCTGACTTAACCGGTTTTGAGGAAAGTCGGGCAGTCTTTAAAGAAACCAGTTGGTTTATTACTTAACTGGTCTATTTTGTTTCACAGAGATTATGAGCACAAATCGGACCAAAAGTTTGGCCAGTTCATATTTATTCGGATCGAATTGTCCGGTCTGATTTGGTTTTAAAATCATTGAGTAAAAGAGCATGATATATTGTTTTTATTACTGTTAATTACTAAAAAAATTTAAACTTTTGTCAATTTTTCAATTATAACTCAAACTTTAAAAAGTAGCAATAAAATAGTAAAACTTTCAATTTTTTTAAATTCTAGCCTAACGTTAGTTTAATCATTATCTTCGCTAACGTGGCACTACCACGTGTCAATGGATCCTCATTAATCAACTCAATTGCAACAGTCGATGGAATACACAGCTCAGCTCCGTAATGAGGTGAATGAGTTGAAGAAGAAGGACAACACCTTATCGCAACATTCAGAGCATCTACATTCACCAAATGAATAGCATAGTTGTAGTCACTAAATAAATAGTTGTTAAATACTTATTGTTGTACAAAATATATTTTTTGTTATCAATTAAGATAATTTTTACTTTATATCATCAATTAACTTTCTGTTTTAATAAATTAAATGTAGAAACAAATCAAAATTTTATCAACAGATAACTAATAATTGTATAAATTATGCATCAATCATAAGATTATCAATTAAAATTAAATGCAGAGAAATTTTTTTAAAAACAACATCAATATATTTACTGACAAAAAACCAAAATATGTCGGTAAAATGTTATCAATTTACCAACGAACAACTAAGTTTTGTCGATAAAATGTTATGAATTTACAGACCGAAACAAACGTTCCATCGGAAACTTTATCGATAGCACAAAATTACCATTGCTAGATATATTGACAAAAAATAAAATATTTGTTGGTAAATTAGCGACGAAAAGTCTGTGCTTCGTTGACAATTATTACCAACAGCCGATTCTCCAACGACTTGTTATGTCGATAAATTTTGTCACAAAATTAGCTTACCGACGAAATGGTAATGTCCGTCGCTAAATCCTATTTTTTAACGTATTTAAACTTTATTTTACATTTGTCATCTTAAAATTGTGTATGAATATGATTTAATAAGCATGAATGTTAAAATTTTACCATATTAGCCAAATTATAAACTTTTTTTAACTGTAATGATAAATTTGAAGGCCCCCCAAATTTTTTTTAACCTTTTATCTTTTTTATAAAAGTCATAAAAGTAATGTTTTCAAAACTACCAGAAGTTGTATTGGTAAAATAAAAGATCTAAGGTTTAAAAGATTTAATTGGTATTAAACCATCATAAAACTGGTTGAATATTGAATAAAATTAAAAATTTTAAAAATGATTGAAAAAGATTGTCCTTACTCATTAAAAAATTTAAAGTTTAATTAAAAAGAATTATATTAAATGAAATTGATTAATTTAGTTTGGTTTATAAAAAATGACTAGTTTAAAAAATTGATCAAATAATTAATAAACTAATCAGCTTTTAATAAAAAATTATTAAACTAAATTAAACTGAAAAATTGAAAATCAAACTAAAAAGTTTGTCAATTCAAAGTTTTTATTGTTAAATTAGTCGAACTTTTTCAGTTTTTAAAACATTGTATAGAAATCTTCTTTCCCATTTAAAAAACCCATATCATTCTAAATTATTAAAACAATTCTTGAATATTAAAAATTTGAAGAAAGAATTTTCCATCTAGTTTTTGTCAATTTATTTTAAAAGACTGAAGCGTTCCAGATGGGTTGAAGTTCTCATATGATCGAATTCAAAGCCTAGCAATTTTCATTTAAATAATTTTGAGGGACACGTAACAAAAGCTTCCTTCATTAAAATTTTTATTGGAAAAAGTAATATATAAGATGAGTCCAACATAACCATTAGAATCGATTATAATATCTAAAAGATAATCTTAAAAGTTCTCTCGGTGGATTACAAAGAAAATCTCAGTAGGTACTATCAGGTTTGAATATGTCCTAATTTTTATCATGTATATTCCTACTGAGAAGGTTGATTAGAAATTATTCAAATTTGGTAAATTAAATTTAATTTAGTCCACTCTAAAATTAACAATTGATGTATGAGATGATCAGATTTTAGGTTAAACTCAAATTTGAAAGATCATCTCAAATTTAATTTAAATGACTTAAACTCTATTTTTAAATAATATTCTTTTACTTTTATCTTTTAAAACAATATTATTTTAATCTTTAAATTTAAGAAATTTAACATTAAAATAATATTATTTTTAAAAATAAAATTAAAACAACATTCTTTTAAGTTAAACTAAACAAAATCGAATCACTCGACTTGAAATTAACCAAACTTCAATTTAGAATCAAACCACCTCTCACGAGGTTGGGTCAAATAGAACTAAGAATGAACCTAACAGAGTCAATCCATTAATAATCCTACATATACTTAAATAATATGCATGATTAGAGCTACCTATGACTTAATGTCTTCAATTCAGTAAGATTTACCTACACATCGTAAATTTGGTGGAAATCCTTGAAAGTTTGAAAAGAAAATTCTTGGTAATTACCATATATCTACTCGATCCATACGTTACATTGAATTGGTTAAGAAACTTCGATGCTTTTGACTGATAAAGACATGGTGATTACTTCAGGGTGGACCAATTGGTGGTGGAAGGTACTTTGGTGCCTATCTAGATATGACATTGATCGAGACTCAGGCTGAACTTCAGACATGACTTTTTTAGAAAAGTTTGGGTTCAAGCTTGAGCTGTCCAAGTTTAAATCCCAACTACAATGATCGAACAGGGCTTGGACCCGGCCCCGCCTAGCCCATTATCTTCTCTCTACCTATCAAGAATCAAGATTGAGGATTTGAGTGAGGTAGGGTGCTTCAATCCTTTTAAGAAAATTTTGAACATAATAACAACAATAACTAGTAACTTTTTAAATGTGATTGATAGAAAGTGAAAAATATTAAATTTATTAATTTAATTTAAAATTTTAAATATACATATGATAGTTATTAGAATAACAAAAAGACAAAGACAGAGACAAAGAAAGAGTAAAACAGAAGAAGAAAGAAGAGACTGACAAGTCTATGTCTACTTGGCGTGTTCACTATAATATGCTTTGCGCCACTTGCATTTCTATTGCTTTGTCTTTCCTTAAAGATTGCGACAAGACATGTTTCAGTCCATTAAGAATTCTGGTTTGACATTGAAAAACAACATATATGCTCCACAAACAAAATTTTGTCGAGTCCCTACCAAAAAGTTGCACCAATTCAGCATGATATGATTTTAGATAAGTCTTTTGAATCTTGCCATATTTGTTTCTAGTAATTGGGATTAGAATTAGAAACGACTTAAATCAAGTCCGGTTTGAATCTATTCTAAAATTGGGTTGATCTTGAGTCATATAATTCAAGTCAAAACTCGAACTTGTTTAGACTGTCTAAAAGAATATTATTTTAAAAAATCTTTAAATAATCTTGTTTAGCTCAATTTAACCATTTTTATATGGAATCTATACGATTGTTTTAGTGGATCATCACGTTCTCTTCATCCTAATTAAAATGTTCATTAATTCGATTTACAACTCCACTCAGAGTAGATTTCTTCAAACAATGCTACACATTATGAGGGATCGAGGAAGCATACTTCTTGTATATCCATAACTCGGGCTATACTATACTAGTGAGTTCTGTTAGACTTTGGTTAATGTTATATGTAATTTTTTGTGAGAGGTTTAGACTTTAATGTCATATGTTGCGAAGTTGCATTATCTTTCTTAGTGCCTCTTCTATAATCTCTCATCTTTTATTCTTATGAGCAGCCGAGAACTATGTTTAGAAGCTATTTATGACTCAAGGAAAAAAAATCAAATCTTTGACAGGTGATGGATCCAGGTAATTGCGCCCTCACACACCTTTGTTGTCCTCAATAAAGGATAGAATTGAGGACAATCCTGACAACGTCAGGTAATTGCGCCCTCACACACCTTTATTGTCCTCAACAAAGGATAGAATTGAGGACAATCCAGACAACGTCACGTGGCCTGTATTGTCCTCAATTTCCAACCTTCTAACCTTTATTGAGGACAATAAAGGTGTGTGAGGTTGCAAACACCAGGATTCGGCCCCTGTCAAAGATTTGATTTTTTTCGTTTGAGATTGGAAAATTGCATATATTCTTTATGCTAGCTTGGATTGTGAATCCCGAGTCAAAGTCTGGATCAAAATTCCAAATTAAATTAAATCAAACTTGTCTCAAATTTTGATTAACTCAGGCTAAATTTATTCATTTTGGGTCTGATCTAATCAAGTCGACTTCAAACAAATTTATCATTCTTATTTCGAATGTGTATTAGATTAATTGTCAAGTATTTAATAATTAGCTTAATTGTCAAGTATTTAATAATCCTTTAACTATATAATTATGATAAATTACTTGACGAACACATAATTTAAAATTAAGTGATGTACTCTATTCAAGTGGATTCAAGAGGCAACTTATAAACTTGTTAGAGTAATTTGCTTCACTAATTAGAGTAGCTCTTATATAAAGAGCAGAATAAAAAATTATATTAGAATCATCTGGCCCTTGACGTCAACGAAATAATCTTAATTTGTAGAAACTTGATGTTGATACTACAGGAAACGGGTTTTATCGTCTTAGATGCCCCACGATAGGTAGTCTTGTTTGACAGGCACCATTTTCCAGTCAAATAGATTTTCAAACCGGGTTCAGATGTACCGTCATATTTATCTAATAACTTTGTTTCTAAGTGCACTAGACTTACAAAAAGTCCATGACAAAAGTGATCGATCATGACTATGTCACGAAGCGCACGACTTCAGTTAACCCTGTATTATCCTTTGACGTCGTCTATACCGTCCTCAATTACCAACCTTCTAAAGGTGTGTGAGGGCGCAGGCAACAACGTTTAGAGACGAAATTTACACTACTGTGATCGTTTTGATGAGTAAAGAGCATGATATCAATCAAACACATACTTAGATGATCAAAATATCTCTGAAGAATATTAAAAAATTATCCTTTTTTAACAAAGAAAATTTTGATAACATATAATAAGAAGAGTTTTCAGGCAAGCTAATACACAAAAATATATACAAAAATATGTTACTATAATTATTACATAAATATATATGTATACATAAATTTATAACATACATAACGTGTAACATATTCAATGATATGTTCATTATAAGTGAAATTTTTGGCTACTTAATCGTAGAAAACGTCAATAAGGGTAAAATGTTTGTCATTTTCCTTAAAGACTGCGATAAGACATAATCCTTAAAGACTGCGATTAGTACTATGGTTGATGTGATAGAGATGGGACCCAATACTGGATGACAGTCCAATGTGGAAGCGAGTGAGGTACGCCATTGAGTGGAAATCAGTGTTGAAACGTGGCGTCTATACTAATAGCTTCTGCTAAGTGTTTTGTCTTGAAACGATGTTTCTTCTGACGTATAAATTAAAAACACGTGGCAGAATTGGATGAGAGAGAGTAGGAGGAATATTGATTTTGACTGTCTACGACAGCGGAAGACAAAATAGAGCTTCATCCACAACGTAATCGGCGTCGAGGTTGATATTTTGTTGAACAGCTGTCAGCAACAAAATACAAAAAAACCATGAAGGAGAACTCGTGAAGCGCTGGAATAGGAAAGGCGGCCGACGGTTGAAGCTGAGGCATGCGATTTAAGAAGAAACTTTTTTCATTCTTTCAACGACTTCTCAAAGTTAGAATAGTATATCAAAGCACACACTCGTTAGGGGCTCACGGAAAATACGGGCAACTTCATACTTCAGGTTTTTAGGTGGTTATTTAATATAAGTCAAATCTGGCACATTTTTAGAGGAGTACAATCACATCTAAAAATAATAACTGGAATGAATTTTCAAATAATTATGATTGTATTTGGCTTGATTTCTTAAACAAAATTTAATTAAACTGATTTTTCAATAAATTATAATTTAGAAAATTTTCTTTTTAAAAAAATTTATAAGACATTCTAATCCAATTAGAAAATATTTATAATCTAATTAGAAATAACTTTTCTTTAATTCGAAAATCATATTTAACATTAAAATAAACTAATTTTGAAATTAAATAAATCACTTTTAAATTTAATTAAAAAAGTCTTTTATATTATTTATTTAAATATTAAATTAGATAGAAATCTTTCCTTAATAAATCAGAAAATATTTTAAACATATTTATCTCTCTCTCTCCTTGTCCCATTTCCTTTTCTGTGCGACCTACACTATATTGCACTTAAATGCTTGACCAGCAGCTAATGTCTTAATTGCACGATTTGAATGGAATGAATCACTTAATTTTAAATTATGTGTTTGTAAATAATTTATCAAAAATATATATTTTACGAATTATTAAATATTTGACAATTTATCTAATACACATGTGAAATAAAACGTAATAAATTAATTTAAACCCGACTACACTACGTCAAACTCAAAATTAACAAATTTATCTTAAATTGATCAAAATTTGAGAACTTCCGTATTAGACAATGTTTGGTAAGCTGGTTATTAATGGAATAGAATGAAATATAATATTATTCCATCGTTTGAGAGGAAGGTATATAATATAATTAATTATAATATAATAAAAGAGTAAGGTTTCACTTTATATCCAATTCATCCTAAACAGTTAAAATGAGTTATTTCCAATTTAATGTTTAAAATGGAATGTAAAATGATAAATATGTGCTATCTAATATATCCTCAATACTTTTTAATAATACAAATTATACTCTTAACCCTAACAATAAGCAGCAAAGACAATATGTTTTGTTCTATGAACGACAGAATTGTCATTTATTATTATTATTATTATTATTATTATTATTATTATTATACTTACATTACATTTATTTCATCCATCTTTCAAATAATATATCACTATATTATATTATATTATGAATCATTTCATCCCTTTCGAATAATAATTTTTTAATATTATATTTATTTACATTTTATTTCATTATAAATCATTTCATTCCATTCTATTATATCAAAAACTTTACATCCAACTAAACATAACCTTAGTAAAATCTCACAAATAATGGATTTTTTTCTTCTAAATTGTTTAAAAAATTTGTAGTGTTTTAAAAACTGAACCGAATGAGCCAATCCAACCGAAATAAATATAAACCGTCGTAATTTCAACCTAGTTTGTAGTATTATATAACCCGCCGATTTTGCTAAAAAACCGGTTTGTCTTCTTTATAACCGGTTGAATTAAAGACCAATCCTCCTTTTTAAACAAGTGGAACCGACCATCTTTTAAGCATGTGCGTCCGTCAGAAATTTCTCCCTCTTATCTTCTTCCAAACATGTGGGACTTACTATGTCCAAATTTCTCTCTCTTTTCTTCTTCAAGAACATGTGGGACCTACCAGACAGACATGGGAACTCACGTCGAAATTTTCACCAACTTGTTTTTGAGTTTTAATAAAATACGTTATTGTCGTAAGAAAGTTGAGATTTCATATGTATATTTCATAATTTTTTTGAATTTTTAATCATTTTTTATTTTCACACATTCTAATTAATAAATTATATTTTAAAATTTTATATTCTTTATTATCTCTTTACATTTTAATTTAAAATTTTGTTTTAAATTATTATTGTTAAAAAATAAATTGCTATTTTTTTCCTTAAAAATATTACATTTATTTAACCTCACTAATAAATTATATTTGTAAAAATTTAGCTTTTTATTTATCTCCTTATATTTTAATTACAAATTTTAAAATTATTATTATTAACACTAATTATTGTTTTTATCATGAATTTGTTTATTAAATTGAATTATTAATTAATATATATACGTAATTTTGCTTAAGATAATTTAAGAATGCATTCAAATAAAGCAAAATAATTTAAGAATGTATTAAAATAATAATTAAACTACAAAAAGTATGTTTAAAGGACATTGAATAAAAATAAAGTTAAATTCTTTTCTATTGACTTTCTTTAAACATATTTAAAATTTTATGAATATTTAAATAAATAACAATATAAAATACAAATATTATTTTTATTATTATTTAAATTTTATGTTAAATTTATTATTAAGATTAAATTTTTATTATTAAGATTAAATTAACATTCCTTATTCTTATAATTTTTACTTCTTGTTTGTTATATACTAATTTTATAGTGGTTTAATACCGATCGAACCTTTAAATTTTAAGTCTTTTCTTTAACCGGTTTAATGTTCGGATCAATTTTTAAAACATTGCAAATTTTTAAAGATTTTCAACAACAAGATGATAGAACCCGCCCTTAAGACTCTCCTCTAGGGGAGGTCTTGAGTTCGAGTCACCTCAAAGGAGGAGAAATAGGCATTTCCTATTGAT
>JANZLC010016699.1:0-11227 GCA_026413385.1 Erythroxylum gracilipes
AACCATATTTTAAAATCCTACCAACATTAACATAATAATTAACTCCAAATAAAATAATTAATCTAGCAAGACCTCAATTTTTTAAATTATGCTTAACTCCTTCCAAAAATTAAGACCTTTTTCTAATCATGTAATTGAAGAAATTTGATAGCACTTCCTTCTAGAAAAATGTTCCCCATTGTCCCAATTTTCTAATGACATCAAAATCGTTCAATTTGGTTTCATAGTTTTAAAGTTATACCCTAAATATTTTTGGACTGTTCTTATACTAAAACAATATTATGTGTTCAACTTGCCTCTGAAAATTGATATTCTTAGAGACTAAATTAAAACTCAATTTCATCAAACAATTTGTAGCCCTAACTCTCTAATTTAACTCAAATCAAGAATCATCTCATTTGGATGACTAGAGAAAAAGTTATGGCTAAAACATAGAAGCATGTGCAATGAACATGTTTCAATTACATTTTCCAGCTTTTAACTACCAACCTTTCATATATAACCCATCTTGTATCTAAACCTTCTTTTTATTTCATTTAAAATTCAAGAATTCTCCTTTTATTACACAAAAATAATCGCCAAAAATTTCTCATTTAATAGAAAAGTTTGAGGTCCAATAATAATTCCTTTTTGTTCATTGAATGTAGTAGTTTGTCTACTCCGCTCATTCGTCCATAAACAACTGTTACTTGCCATCTCCTCTATTAATTCCTCTGCTTCATCAATTGTCTTCCTTATCAATGATCCTCCAGAAGTTGGATCGATTGTGTCTCTCGTATGCATGGTAACTCCATTATAGAACATTTGTAACAAAAATTCCTTGGGTAAGCTGTGATGTGGGCATTTTCGTTACAAATCCTTGTATCGTTCCCACGCTTCGTAGATCAATTCCCCATTACCTTGTTGGAAGTTAGTTATTTCCTTGATGATCTTAGTGGTCTTATTCATGGGAAATATTTATCTAAAAAGAAATGGACTAACTAATCCTAAGTGGTAACATTGGCTGGGTTAAGGAAGTGATACCAAGCCTTTGCTCTATCTCTAAGGGTAAAGGGAAAGAGCCTAATTCTAACTGCATCTTCCAACATTTGATGGTACCTGAAGGTATCACAGATTTCTAAGAAGTTCACTATGTGTGAATTGGGGTCTTCATTTGCTAGTCTATAAAATTGCACGTTGTGTTGAAGCATGTTTAAGAGAGCTGTTTTAATTTCAAATGATGCGGCTTATATTGGTAGTCTAGCTACTCTTTGATTAGTTGCATTGAGCCCCAGTCTTATAAAGTCCATAAGGGTCCTCTGTTGTTAGCCTTGGTTCGCCCCGTGGTCCAAATTCTACTGAAATTCCTCGGTCATTCTTGTCTTCGTGATTTCTTCTTCTTCGTTACTCTGAGCTTTCCTAATGGTTCGTTCTAGTCAAGTGATGTCTACATCTAATTTTTTAGCTGCACGACTCGAACTTCTTGTGATTCTTGTATTCATACAAGAGCACGATTTCAAAAATAGAAAAGAAAGAACAAAAATAAAAATTAAAAACTAAACTAAACGCCTTAAACTATAGAACCAAAACTAATTGCCTCCCCGACAACGATGCCAAAAACTTGATCGCAGTTTTTTGATATATGTAGTTTTAATATTTTAACCTCAACATTCCACAAGCTTACGGGTCATTCGTGTAGTATCTAAGGTGTCATTCCCATGAGGGGGGTTAATTTAATCTTAAACTTTAAGGTAGAAAAAATTGTAGAAATTTAACTGTAACTAAGCTAAAACATAACGCAATTCAATCAACCAATTCAACTCAAGAATTAATCAAGAAATATTAACAAATCAACAAATTGCAATGCACACACTAAGAATCAACCTAAGGAACTACCAATTGAGAGAAAGGAGAAATTTTTACCTATCTTCAACACTAACCTAATTAATTATAAAATGTCGGATTATTGGTCTTGGACTATCTTAAGGTTGGTTATTCTCTTTCGAGTTATAACCAAAAGACCTAAATTATAAACCCTAATTAGATTACGGAAAATTGCAAATTCTCAATTCATAATTTATCCAAACTTTAATTAGATCTAAAGTTTTCCACTAGACTACTGGAACCTATATGAGACTTCTCATCACATAATTACCAATTTGCTTGATTTCTCTTTCTTATTAAATTACCTAACTCTTATTAGCCCAATTTAATTACTTTTCATCAGTTTACCCTCTCAGTCTATTACCAATTTATGAAAATGCAGAAATCAATCACAATGAATCCATTTCATATAAACAATCAGATTTTTATTGAATCAAAGATAAAAATAACCCCAAGGTGAGTTTAGACAATCCTCAACATTCATAAATGCTATTCAACAACTATTCTAATTCTATACATAGATAAAAATAAAATACACTTGAAAATAGATCTGAATGGATGTTGGAGGCAGCAACAATAGGAAACCTCCTATTTCGGGAAGTACTTCGTGTAGGCTTCTTCTCCACGTCTCTCTTCCTTCATCTCTTTCTCAATCTCTCAATGAACTCTCTCTAGGGTTTTGTGATGGTGGCTGATGCAAGAATCTCCTCCTCTCTTTTGTCTCATTATTTATATACTTAATGTGTTCCAGGCAACTTTAGGTTTTTTTTGAGATCGAAAGGTCCAAAAAATCCCTCAAAACTCTACTTTTCTATATGTATGGGCATCTGCCAATAAAGGCCACGATCGTGGGCCACTTTTATGCTTTCTGTCATGATCGTGATAGGCAGGTCATGTTCGTGAGCCAAGTCTTATGCTTTAGTCACGATTGTGGCGATTTGGCCACAATCTTAGGTTGTTTCCCTTGCTTCTGTCATGATCATGGAAAATAGGCCACGATCGTGGGTCATTGTTTTGGTCCAATTCTCTCCGAAACTTCTCTGTTCTTCTTCACTGTTGAACCTAAAATACTAACAAACATATCAAGGTACCTCAAAGACATAATAATTAAGCTCAAATGCTTGTACTAACCCATAAAAACACTTAAACACAAATAATTTGGAAACTAACACAATTCTATAGAAAATACATATTAAACAATCAAATAAATAGATAAACAGCTTTCAAACTATACCCTAAAACACGATGCATTTTACACTTATCATTTATTTACTTGGTTTGTTGCTTGAATTCTTTTCCTATACTAATGAGACGGGATCTAAGTATTTGAGAATGATGAGCCGTATTTATGGTGTGATGGGCTGAATCTTTTTCTTGAGGATTAATGTAGCTATTTTAATCAACTATGCATGAATGAGTTATGGTTTTATTGTCTTATTAATTGATGTGGTTTCTAAGATGAATGGATGCAATGACATGACCAAACCTTGCATCATTTTAATATCAAATGAAGGATTGACAAAAGAAGTTTAAAATGGAACGAGAAACTATGGACTCTTAGGTTAAGATCTAGAAATATATTAACCTAAGTTATAATTAGTAGTTAGGTTTCCATAATTAATTCAGATGATAACTTGTTGAATAAGAAAGTTTGATTAGTTCATTATTCGAGTTGATTTAGAACCCAACTATTAATTTTAGTAAGACAACTTTCCAATCAATTTTCCTTAATCATGCGTAGGAGATTAAATTAGCGAAATTAATTCTCAAGAGTCTTCCATTTCGATTAATCTATTCGTTTTTGCTTCCAATTGATTTCGTTTACTTTTCAATCTATTATGTGATTTTTTAAAACCTTAACTTAACAAATCGAGATAGAGTGTTTAGGATTGTATCTATTTTTATTTTTATTCAAGGTTAATTTAAGTGAACCAATTTCACCTCTGTAGGAGACAACCCTGGGTAATTAACTACAACTACCTCGTATTCTTGCGAGTAGGATAGCTTAGATTTTTATAGAACTTAATTTGGGCACAGCAAGTTTTTAACGTCATTGTCAGGGAGATGTTTAGTGTTTAAACTTAAATTAATTTGGATTGTTTTTGTTTGCTAAAGTGATTTTGATAGTTTATGTTTACTTATACATGCATGTTTTATTTTGTTATTTTATTAACATGTTTTGTTAATTTTCGTTATTAATTTAGTACTGTCTTATTTTATTAACATGTTTTATTGCGTGTTTTGTTATTAATTTAACATTGCCTTTAGTTAGTTTAAGCTAGGTAGGAGGACTCTAAGAAGTGCACTCAATTATTTTTATGCTAGGAAGGAGATCTGTAGATAGTGAACCCGTCGTTTTTATTAATAACGTACATCGAATCTCAAGGGGATGTTGAAGACGATCGCGAGGAACCCAAGCATAAAGATCAATTTAATAACCAAAAGATGGGTGAAAGGTAGTTAGTGATGAAGGAGTATGCCAGACCTGTGATCGGTACAGCCACTTCGTGCATCTGTTTGGGAGAGGCAGCTAGAAATTATGAACTGAAGAGTATCCACTACAATATACTACCATCTTTCTATGATGTTCTTAATGAAGACCCTTTGCACTTCATTCGGGAGTTCTATAACACTCTCCAAACCTTCCCTTTGGATGGCTTAGATGAAGATCAACTCAGGATGAGGTGCTTCCCATACACATTGAAGGATCAAACCAAGAAACGACTGATGACCCTTCCACCCAGTTCATTGACTACATAGGAGGAGGTGTACAACAAGTTTATGGGAAAGTTCTATTCCTACCATAAGACTTCTGAGTTGTGGACAAAGATATATAGCTACCTTCACTCAGATAGAGGGAGAGCCATTCCATAAGCCATAGGAACGCTTTAAACTCTTATTGATACAATGTCCACACCATCATTTCCTGCTTCACATGCTAAATCAATTCTTTTATGATGGGTTGACGCAATAGTGACAGTACATGGTAGACAATGCAGCAAGAGGATATGTAGGAGAGAGGAAGGTCGAAGAAATGTATGAAATATTCAAAATTTTGGGGGCTAATTCTCAATAAAAGAATGTTAGGGGAAGAAGAGATGGACTTTATGAAGTGAGCTCGTATCAATATTAGCTATACAGTTAGTTGAGTTGATAAGACACATTCCATTCTTAATTCTTCACTCAACACATGGATTGATTCGGGAGGAGAGGAAATACAGAGAAAAGAGGGAAGAAGAGAAGAGAATAGAGAGAGTTGGTGAAGAATAGAGAAACAAGGTAGAGAGATAGAAGCAGAAACAAGCCTTTGACCACCTGGTGAGAACAAGCTGAAGCAAAAGGCGAGAGACAATACGGGAAGCTTGTGAGGGGCAGAGACCACTACACCTCACTCACCCGATCCCTGTTTGCTTGCTCTGTTATTCATCGACTGTAGTGTTTCTTGTTGTTTACTGAACTTGTTACTTTTATAGCTTAGTAAACTGTTACTTGGTTTGTTGCTTGAATACTTTTCTTAGACTGATGAGATGGGATCTAAGTATTTGAGAATGATGTACCGTATTTGTGCTATGATGGGTGAATCTTTTTCTTGAGGATTAATGTAGCTATTTTAATCAACTATGCATGAATGAGTTATGATTTTGTTGTCTTATTAATTGTTGTGGTTTCTAAGCTGAATGGATCTAATGGCATGACTAAACCTTACATCATTTTAATATTAAACGAATGATCGAGAGAAGAACTTTATTATGGAACAAGAAATTATAGACGCTTAGGTTAAGAACTAGAAATATATTAACCTAAGTGTTAATTAGTAGTCTGGTTTCCATAATTAATTCAGATGATAACTTATTGAATATGAAAGTTAGATTAGTTCATTATTCGAGTTGATTTAGAACCCAACTGTTAATTTTAGTAAGACACCTTTCCAATCAATTTCCCTTTATCATGCATAGGAGATTAAATTAGTGAAATTAATTCTCAAGAGTCTTCCATTTCGATTAATCTATTTGTATCTACTTCCAATTGATTACGTTTACTTTTCAATCTATTTTTTGATTTTTTAAAGCCTTACCTCAACAATTGGGATAGAGTGTTTAGGGCTGCATCTATTTTTATTTTTATTCAAGGTTAACTTAAGTGAACCAATTTCACCTTCTTGAGAGATGACCTTGGGTCATCAACTGCAACTACCTTGTATACTTGCGAGTTTATTAACATGTTTTATTGCATGTTTTGATAATAATTTAGCATTGCCTTTAGTTAGTTTAAGCTAGGTTGGAAGACTATAGGAAGTGTAGTCAATTAGTTTATGCTATGAAGGAGACTATAGTGAACCCATCCTTTTTATTGATAACTTACATTCAAGGTAACTAGTGATGAAGGAGTATGCTGGGCCTGTGATCAGTACTGCCACTTTGTGCATCCGAAACTATAAACTGAAAAGCATCCACTACAACATGCTGCCATCTTTCTATGGGGTTCCTAATAAAGACCCTTTGAGCTTCATTTGGGAATTTTATACCACTCTCCAAACCTTTCCTTTGGATGGCTTAGATGATGATCAACTCAGGATGAGGTGCTTCCTATACATATTGAAGGATCGAGCCAAGGCACGGTTGATGACGTTCATTAACTATATATGAGGAGGTGTATAACAAGTTCATGGGAAAGTTCTATTCTCACCAAAAAACTTCTGAGTTGCAGAAAAAGATAGCTACCGTCACTTAGATGGAGGGAGAGCCATTCCATGAGGCGCGAGAACGCTTTAAATTCTTGCTGATACAATGTCCACACCATCATTTCCTGCGTCACATCTAAACCAATTCTTTTATGATGGGTTGGGAAAGTTCTACTCTCACCAAAAGACTTCTGAGTTGCAGAAAAAGATAGCTACCTTCACTCAGACGAATTGAATAGAGAAGTACAATCTATTTTAGAAAAATGGTAAACTAGGGAAGAAAGGATTGGTGTTTACTTCCAAATTACGCTTTTTAACTTACTATACAACTTATAAAACACCGATAATAATGTATTCTTATTGATTAGTTTTTGGTAAAGCTTGCCATTTACTAGTAGAGATTGAACGTAAAGCTTATTAGGCAGTGCAACATTGCAACATAGATTTGTACAAAGTTGGAGAAGCAAGGAAATTAAAATTGAAAGAACTAAAGGAACTAAGTTTGGATGGTTATAAGAATTTAAGAATTTACAAAAAGACAACCAAATTATTCTATGATAATATGATCTTGAGGAAGCAATTTGAGGTGGGAGAGAAAGTATTATTATATAATTCTTGATTAAAGCTCATCCTAGGTAAGTCATATTCTAGATGGCTTAGCCATTTTATTATCACAAATGCATTTCCTTATAGTACAACAACAAAAGAGTTTAGATACTGGAATCAAGACATACTAAGTCATAAGGGGAGATCACGCCTTATATAATTTAGCCTTCGGGATAAAAGATCTAAAATTTCAAACTACTAAAATTTGTAAGGCGAGACCAGTCCTTATGTAACTAAGGTTTAGGGTGACATTCATCTTAAGTTATAAAATATTAACAGTGTAATATACTACTCTCATAGAGCAAATGCCCGAACGTATCAACGATTATTTGAGAACATACTCAACGAGGATGGCACATTAAGACAATTGCATTACTACATTATTGGAGGCATCACATATCAAAAGCATTTCAAACATTAAATCACAAATTTTATTAACTTCAAAGTTTACATATACATTTGACAATGGGTGAGAATTGATACTTTTGATGCATAATGACTAGAGACATCTACAGGTACAACTGATTCCGACCACTAACTCATGTCTAATTGTAGTAGCTATATTCCAATTAGTCTAACTAGATCTTCTATGAGCCTAAAAATCAACATTGCAATTATGATGAGTTTGCGAACTCAGTGAGTGAACCATCATCGATGTATTCACTCAAGTCAGATAAATAGAGACAAGTCATATCCCAATTCAACAAGTATTACATATCATCCAGCATTGAATATCACATCACATTTCATCATACCTTATCAAGTACATCAAGTTTATCATATTTTCATAAGTATATCAGGTAAACTAATATTTCATAACACAACACATCCTCATTTACTTTTCAATTGTATTTTAAACAATTCAATAATTCATTTTAATCATATGATACATATAAGGATGCATATGCAAATGCATATGTGATTCCATTTTATTTTTCTTTGTTGTGACTGAGCGCCTATTTATTGTCCTGTATTTATTGTGGATACCTGGCTCATTTTATTTACTGTCCCGTATCTGTTGTGGATACCGGGCTCATTAATGACTGAGCCTATGGTTCTTTGTGTATAATCCTGCGCTTAAAGCTCTTTTTCATGTTGGTCACTCCAGTCACAACTCTTTTATCTGATCATGCATTTCAATGTGATACATTTCTGTCACATGTATCAAATTCATCGAATCTAAGTCCAATAATTTGATTTGAACCTTGGTCGTAAAGCCCTTAGAGGTTAAATAAAAAATAATCCAAGGAATGCACTATAGGGTGCAACCTCGGGTCGTTCACTTAATCGGAACGTAAAATGAATGGACCTAAGTTAACATATATTCCATGCTATGCAAGCTAATTGGGAAAAAGGGGGTTTTGATTTTCGAAATCATTAATTGAACTAAATTGAATTGTAAAATGTATTTTTTGGATTTTAGGGATATAGAAAACATAAAGATGAAAAGCAAGTGATTAAACAGTGATAGAATCCTCTTAAAAGTGAGCTCTGGCTATCATAGTTCGAAATTGATTTTAGTGGGAGTAGAAATCACTAAGCTTCAAAATCGTAAACCTTAAAGTACTCTTTAAGTCTAGGATTTTAATCAATGGGACTCTATTTTTTAAGAAACTGTTAAGTTCTCTTAGTATGTGTAGTAGGATCAGCCAATGCAATGAGTCAAATGAAATCCACAATCAACTCAATATCAAACATAACCATGCAAGATAAGAGAGAATCAAGAAGATTACAAATAGACATATATGAAACTTCCTATATTTAAGCTCAAAGTTCTACATAAACCAATCCAAACTACACATAATAAATATCCAATATTTGATTATAACTATAATCAAGTAGCTCAACTACAAATTACAAATCCTAGACCTAGGAATTTATAAATTCATTACTAAACCATGGATTAAACTACTCCCCTTTTAAGCTCATTGAACTCCAGCCATTGCTACACCTTCAAGAGGAAATGCCTAGCCACGCGTTGCACTTGGAAGCATCACAACTGGGAATGAATCTAAGTCGCCCATGGTGGATGTTTAATAGTGAAAAAATGGAGGAAATTAGGGTTAGATGAGAGAAAGATGATCGAGGATTGATGGAGGCTATCCCCTCTTAAGTCCTTATGTCACTTGTCCTGAAATAGGGTTTCTAATGGGTATGTGAAATTTCCAAAACTGGTTCAGGTCTTAGTTGCTGATTCGAAGGTTTTGTCGCGGTGAAGGAATGACTTGCAATTTCTTGGTCTTCACTCTTGACTCTACTTCTTGAGTGTCCTGCAATGAAAAGCAATAGTTTTCAATATAAATTGTCTTAGAAATCAAGTGAGTGCAATTACTAACTAATTATGACAATTTTACCCTCAAACCACATTAATTCAAAACAAGCACTCTTAAGCTAAATTAAGCACAATATCTAACAAAAAGAGCCGAAAAGTATAACAAAAACCATGAAAATATCACTAAATAATATAGAAAACTTAGGTTCAATCAAACCCAGATGTTTGGCCAAGTCATCAACGAGGGTTTTAAAGTGTGAACAGTAAGATGGACTGAAGTGTTAATTCATCAAATCACAGGATAGTAGTTAACGAAAAGAGAACAGTGAGTGTAGAAAGAGGGAGGCGCTGCAAGGGGGTCTTTGGTAGGGGGTTATTAATGGGGCTGAAGCATTTTTCTGAGAGAGATCTAAGAAGGGCTAGATGTCATAACGCATTTCAGAGGTGACATCGACATCGATATCGACGACCCAATTTAAGTGTATTTCACTATTTTTGTTTTATTTCTCTCATTAGGAATTGATTATGTTATCTTGTGTTGATTGAAATGTGTATTGTCAAAAGATGATTCTAATGCATTCATTGAATCGTTTATTTACAAACCCATTGTTAGAATTTCGATATAATTCGTAATTATGATGTTGAAATTCATGTGTAGCGACTAATGGTTCGTAATCATTAGGGATAACATAACCTAGGTTAAATGATGCATCGTATGTGGTTGTTGCCTTAATTAATCTTTTGGGCCCGGGTTCTATTTCCTATCCCAAGGCGACCCTTTGAGTTCGTCAGGTAAAGATTATGTGAGGGGAGGGTCGAAAGGATTTAAGTTTGAAGGATTGGTAGCGTGACAAAGTGGCGGGTTCGCCGCGGTGACAAAAATGTTTGCTGTGACAGACGCCTCGTAAGAGAAGTTCGCCGCAACCAACCTTTGGCTTCACCGCGGCGAACTCTCAAGGTAAGCGCTCCTCACCCTTCGAGAAAAGTACACCGCGGCGAACTCCCAATTTCCAAAACCCGACTCCCAACATTTAACAACCAATACTAACACACATACATTCAAATCTAACCATAAGCTAAACGTACTTATACAATTCCAAAGAGATTGAACAAAGTACTTATAATCATACACAAAAGGAATTTCAATTCTTTATCTCCTTACAAATTCAAAGAGCTTGAGCAAATACATATCATCATACACATCAAAGCTTAAAACAAATTACATAAGGATGCTTAATGTTGATATGTTTATAAAGCTAACCAAAATCACTAACTTAGTACAAAAGTCTCTAACTATCTTGGAGTTTCCGATGCCTTGCAAGAATCAACGATCTTATTGTTCTACACTTGAGGAGCGGAAGGTAATGGGGTGAGCTGCAAAGCTCAGTGGCTTATACATTTATAGCCATTGGCAACGAGCCACACATTCAAGAATATATATATCCATGTAACAATTCAATACTCAACAATTTAACTCACAACTCATATTACCAAGATGTCATCACAAAGAACATGTCATGTAATTTATCCATCATAACATAACACTCAATTATGCATCATGCTTAACCAATTAATGATGAAATTCACAATAAATAGCTCGAGAGTTCTGTGGAACAAAACGAATAAACCGAAATTTGTACCATGAACAAAACAAGCCCTATTTCTTAGGATCTCGTGGCCTCAAGCTGGCAGCCAAAAGAAGACTATATGTTAACGTGCACGTGACTCACGAAACGTTCCTCTCTTGCCCAAACACAATCAAATGTCAATGCTTAACTCATTTCATACACATTCATACTTTTCAT